>JBBPBT010001129.1:295934-309499 GCA_037974875.1 Cicer bijugum
CTTTAATTTAAGAATGTATTATAGATGCTCCCTTTATTTATAGTTGATAGTGGATAAAGTAGCTTATAGCAAATAGCTTATAATGGATAAACAAATATAAGTTTTTGATAAAATTAATAGTTCAATTAATTGATAAGTGTAAAATAATATAAAATAATATTTTAATTAATAATAAATTTCGTATTAATTAATGTAGAAGATATTTAAAATGTGGTGATTTAAAATTTACTAATCTAAGTATTTTTTTTATGATATTATATTTCCAATTTAATTATTTAAATTATATTATATTTTCATCATTACAAACATTATCTTGCAACGATAAATAACTCATATCAATGCTTTAGAAAACAACCTTGTAACCTTATAAACGGTTTGAAATCATATTTAAATTGACAAGTCTATTACTTAATCCACGTCAAAGCCGTTAACTAATCTACCGTTACCTCTGTTTAACTCCGCTAAACCAGAAAAAACAATATAACCACCGTCAAGCGATAGCATCCACATTGATCAATAGTGCCGTCTCAAAACAACAATCAGATTTCAAACCAAATCTTTATTAATTATTTATAAAATACTTTTTGAAGCCTCATTTTAGCATTCATTTTCTTGACTTTGCATATTATAAATGCTTTATTAATATTTATAAAATTATTTGGGTATACTTAGCAATCAATAGTTTTGAGGTATCGTTGTTGGATCTGACATGGATTAAATGTCCTTTTTGTCATTTTATATGTGGACAACAATAAGAACACTATATAGGGTACTGTTTGTAAGTATTTCTCCTTAAAAAATATTATAAACAGGTAAACATTTATATAAACTCGTAAAATAATGTCTATTACCAAACATAACTATTTTTATTTTTATTAGACGAGTTGTAAGTTAAAAGCTATGTACTATAAATCAGTAAATTGACTTTGTCAAAAATACCATTTAGATTTATTTTGGTAGTAGTTCAAAGGGGCTCCAGCAACTTTGCATTTTGGAATTATTACCGTATGACCCAAACTTTTTTGTCGTCATATGATGTACTTTAAAAAAGAAAATGAAAATAACAGCTTTGAAAATAAAGTTAAAAGTTAATTTACAGATAAATATATCAAATAAATAGTAAAATATAAAATACACTTGTGACTTTGAAGACGGTTGAAATAAGCAATTGTTTAAGAGTTTTAAGTTTTTGGAACATTCATTTTTTTATGTCACTAAGTATTGGTTAGGATGCATGAATATAAATATAAAAAATTGTTGAAAAAAAGTATGTTATAGTGTGAATTTAATAAATTGTTGAAGTCCCACATTAGAAAGAATTTTTTTTTGTAAATTTAAGTGGAAAGAAATTTATTAAGTCCCACATTGGAAAGAAATAATTTTGAAATCCCACATTGGAAATCTCAGTTTCAAATCTATACATACTAAAGTCCCACGTTGCTTAGAAAAGAAATGTGAGTTTACTTCCATCACTATATAAAGAGCATCAAACTATTGTGAAAAGTACACCAAAGTTGGATGTTTTTCCCAACTTTCTCTTTTCTCCCTCTTATATTCAGTTCGCCAAATTTCGAGCCACTTCTCCCCTTTCTTTCTGTCCCTTTCGATTTAGAGCGGTAATTATATCGTAGTCCCTTTCGGTTTAGAGCGATTATTATACCGTAGTCCCTTCGGTTTTTAGAGCGGTTATTATACCGTAGTCCTTTCGATTTAGAGCGATACTGTAGTCCCTTTCGGTTTAGAGCGGTTATTATGCCGCAATCCCTTCGGTTTTTTACTCATATTAGATTCAAACTTTCATGCTATAACATTTTGAAATCATGTTGTGTAATAACTTTGATATGAAATACCTTAGAAAAGCGAATGTAATCCTTGGAATCAAGATTATTAGGTCAGAAAAAGAAATTTCTTTGGATCAATCTCACTATGTTGAAAATATCCTAAAGAAATATAATTACTTTGACTGTAAACATGCTTGCACGCCATATGATCCAAGTGTGAAACTTTTCAAGAACACTGGTGAAGGTGTTAGATAAATTGAATATGCGAGCATCATTGGCAGCCTCAGGTATGCCACTGATTATACTAGACCCGACATTGCCTATGTTGTAGGACTGTTGTGCAGGTTTACTAGTAGACCTAGTATAGAGCATTGACACGCTATTGAAAGGGTCATGAGATACCTTAAAAGGACAACGAGTCTTGGATTGCATTATCAAAGATTTCCTATAGTTCTTGAAGGATACACTATTGCTGATTGGAACGTCTTATTAGATGACTCCAAAGCAATCGATGACTATATTTTAATATAGTGAGTGATATTGTATCTTGGAAATCGAAGAACAAATGATATTGGCTTAGTCCATTATGGAGTCTGAAATGATAGTACTAGCTACTGATACGACTAGTGAAGAAGCAAGCTGGTTTAGATGATTGCTAGCAGAGATCCCTATATGGGAAAAACCTATGATAGATGTGTTGATCCACTGCGATAGTACCACGGCTATTGCGAAGATTGAGAATCGTTATTACAACGATAAGAGACGACAAATTTGTCGTAAGAACAACATTGTTAGAAAGTTATTTACTAAATGAGTTGTTATAGTGGATCATGTATGCACTGATGAGAATTTAGCAAATCCTTTGACGAAAGGGTTAGCTATAGAGAAAGTCATAAATACATCCAAAAGGATGAGACTAATGCCTACAGAGTCATTCATGATGGTAACCCGACCTAAAAGACTGGAGATCCCAAGAATTAGGTTCAATGGGTAATAACAAGTCATGGAGTGATATGAGATGAACATGTTATTGTAAATTAGAGAAGCATGATTCCTGAAGCGATGATAGGATGAGGTAATAGAAACTCTTAATGAGATCTATACTCTACATGGAGGGAGTACCTAGCTACAGGAGTACTCTTGATAGACTCACCTATGTGAATGTGGAAGTGGGGCCGCTTCCTATGGTTTTCGAGGCAGAATTCCTAGAGCGTTCACTATACTGGGATACACGTGCAGGGCCATTAATGCACTGGCTTTTGAGAATACACCATATGAAAAGGTTGTGTGTGGATTGATGTCAGAGATAGAGTTCAAGACTACGAGTCACTCTTGTTGAATCTGAATCTTACTTACTATGCAAAGGTTCAAATCAAGAGACACCTTTGTTTATGCACGATCTTATAGAAGCGTTTGACGCTATTTTAGAAACATTTTTTTTTTAAATTCAAGTGGGGGATTGTTGGAAAAAAAGTATGTTATAGTGTGAATTTAATAAATTGCTGAAGTCCCACATTAGAAAGAATTTTTTTTGTAAATTTAAGTGGAAAGAAACTTATTAAGTCCCACATTGGAAAGAAATAATTTTGAAATCTCACATTGGAAAACTCTAGTATTTTGAGTAGTTTCAAATCTATACATACTAAAGTCCCACATTGCTTAGAAAAGAAATGTGAGTTTACTTCCATCACTATATAAAGAGCATCAAACAATTGTGAAAAGCACACCAAAGTTGGATGCTTTTCCCAACTTTCTCTTTTCTCCCTCTTATATTCTGCCAAATTTCGAGCCACTTCTCCCCTTTCTTTCTGTCCCTTTCGGTTTAGAGCGGTAATTATACTGTAGTCTCTTTCGGTTTAGAGCAGTTATTATACCGTAGTCCATTCGGTTTTTAGAGCGGTTATTATATCATAGTCCTTTCGGTTTAGAGCGGTAATTATATCGTAGTCCCTTTCAGTTTAGAGCGGTTATTATGCCGCAGTCCCTTCGGTTTTTTAGAGCGGTTATTATATCGTAGTCCCTTCGGTTTTTAGAGCGGCTATTATGTCGTAGTCCCTTCGGTTTTTAGAGCGGCTGTTATGTCGCAGTCCCTTCGGTTTTAGAGCGGTTGTTATGTCGTAGTCCCTTCGGTTTTTAGAGCGGTTATTACACCGCAGTCCCTTCGGTTTTTAGAGTGGCTGTTATGTCGCAGTCCCTTTGATTTTAGAGCGGTTGTTATGCCGTAGTCCTTTTGTTTTTTAGAGCGGTCGTTATGCCGTAGTTATGAGTGGTCATAGTACCATATTGCGAATGACTTTAATCGTTATATTAAGAGTGGCTTTAAGCGCCATATTGAATGTGTAATTCTAGAACGGTTTTCTACAAGTGCAATAAAACTCCGATACAGTGATCTGAGCTGTTTTATCCTGGGGACTTCGTGGTTGATAGTCTGCCTTGCACAATTTGGGCAGTGCCGCGAAACGTCTTAAAGAGAGCGATCTAGTCCGCGACTCAACCCAGTAATATCTTCGGTGACATAAATTGTGATTTTTAAATGGTTTTTGAAATTCAAATTCCAACAAAAATAAATAATTAAAATTATATTTAAATAAAAATTAGCAAATGTTCTACTTCAAATTTGAGTTATATAATATATTGTTTGTATAAGAATATTTTCAATTTAATCTAAAATGTCGTAGCATTAATTTAAAATGGGAGGATGAAAACACTAATTTAATTTATGTGATATGATAGATAATTTGGTATTTAATAATTTAAGAAGTGAAATTTCATCTAATACACTTCAAATTAGAGGAGAAGAGAAATTAAAGAAGTTGATTGAATGAAATAGATCTATCATATATTACTCTATTTTATTTTATTTTTAAATCTAAACAATGGAACTTCATTACATTCTAATTCAAACTAGTATTTCAATCTAAAAAAAACTTAAATGATCAATTTACAATAATAATCATATTTAAAAAACAATAAATATAATTTTAAATTATATATTTAAGTAAATAAATGATCCGTCTGTCTCATAATAAAACACCAATTTATAGAAAAATATTTATCTCCCTACAAGCAACCATATAATTTTCTTAACGAATGTCTTGAGAATTATGTTAAAGAATAAGACAATTTAATTTGCAATATAAAACTTTATTTTTAAAATTCCAAGTGTTTTTTGTTTGGGGATGGAGATCGATAATGGATGGAACATGGAAAATTGGAGGACAGATTGAGATTGTTGACTCTTTTCCAAAACAAAATTACCTTTTCAACTTTAAACCATTGACGTTCCGCTGCTTTAAAAATAATAAATAAATACGAAATAGAGATAAAAAAAAAAAAAACCATTGGCCATTATAAAAACAAAAAAACCTTAAATTGTTGTTATTTTTATTATTACTATATATTTGTTTTTTAAAATGCGTTGTCTATGTATGAGTGCGCCTGCGGGCATAAACAGATTCCTAGTTAAGAATGTTTCAAGGATACCATCGTTTCTAGGGTTCTTCCCTTTGACTTAAGGTACCTCTCTCATTCTCCTTATTTTTCTTCATATTCTATTCTTTTTTTTTTTGTTATCTTTTTTTTTTAATCCTAGTCTTTGAATGCATTTCTTATGAGTAATTTGTTTAAGTTTTTCACCATTGAAAAATGATATATTTGGTGTGATTGTGAAATGGGTTTTTTACATTGAACCTCTTGTTAATGAAATTGATTTAAATTATTAGATGGGTCGTGCTATTCAAAGAGAGAAAGACATTGAATTTGACCTTGAAAGTGGTGGAAACACCAGCGAAGAGGAAGCAAGCAACGATGAGAGAGAATCAAATAATGGTTTTCCTTGGTCATGGAATGGGGTTATGAATCTTGATGGATCATCTGAAAAGGGTAAACTTGGAATTGATTCATGTAGCAGTTCTTCAAATTCAGGTGATGTTGTTGGTTTAGATGAATATAATTTAGAATTGTTGGTGGATAACGGTTTAGAACATGTTAATGGAATTAACAATCATGCAAAGTTGAAAAATAAGTTTTTAACTAACCCAAGAAAGCCTCCAAAACCACCTTTGCCTCCTAATGGCCCTTCATTGGATGCTGGTGATCAGAAGTTTGTTAAGGAATTAGCCGAGCTTGCATTGAGGAAGCGTGCGAGGATTAAGAAAATGAAAGCTGTTAGAAAGATGAGAGCAAGCAAGTCATCTTCGTCTTCGTCGACATATACAAATCTTTCTGCCATGGTCATCACAGTTTTTTTCTTCCTTGTCATCATACTCCATGGTAAATTAGCTGTTCTTGTGTTGGTTTGTCTTCCATATGCTGTAATTAATGGACATTTGGTTTTGATTAAATTTTAGGAAATTTACTTTCAAGTATATGTCTGTAAGATAATTAAAATACATAGATGCTTTTTACTAATAATACATATGTTTACAGCTCAAATTGGTGCTGTTTACTAGTAATACATATGTTCTTTCCTTACCTATTTGAACAGAACAAATAAATAGTTGCTACAAATATAAAATTGTTGAATTTTTTTAAAAATAAATCATGGACCCAAGCTCTTGTTCTTCTTATTTTGTACAAAATTTAAGCATAGAGCTGCATGTATTGGTACATTTTTGGTTAATTTTCATTTCAACTGCGGCTCTTCTAACATTTATAATCAATTACCAAAAACATGTTTAGTTTAATGCAGCGTATGCAAGTATTTGCTACCTGTTTCTAGTGTTCTTTGTCGTATTTATTTATCGTGTTAAGTTACTAGTTGTCCAAGCATTCTGTTGTATTTTTTGGGAAAACCCAAGTCCCAAGTAGAAAAAAGATAAGGTGTGAAAAGAGTTTATAAAGAGAGACACGTCTCACCTTACAAGTAGGTTTTATAAAGATAAGTTAGGCCCAATATTAAAAGCTAATATGGTATCAGAGCTGGAGCCACCTCTCGCCTCACAAGCCGGAAGGGTGAGTTCGGCTCATTTGTAATTAGTTGTTTTAGTTCTACTACATCTCAAAATATGGTCATTTTTTCTGACTCCTACAGCTAACACTCGTCTTAATTGGCATCAAACATTTGAAATTGAATTTACTGTGTAACATAGTCATCACATAGATATAAGGGATATTATCAGGGTTTGATTTACTTTTGCTATTGTCCTATACTTTTTTTCTTTTACCATTCTTTGGTCATTGTAACAATAACATGCTCTATTTGGAAGTCAAATCTGTAATACTAAATCATATGCACTTCATCAGTATATGCATTTCATGCTCACATTTTGAATCTGCAAAGGATTATATATATTGTTTTTCTCCGATGAGGGTGTACCCTGATACTCAATTATCAATTCACATTATACATGATGGATTTTTTGTGGGAATACGTATAACATTATGTCATAAGGAAACTATATCCAAACATAAAATACATAATTTCTACATCTATAATTGGGAGATAGTTTGGCACCCTTCTTTCTTGCATCTTGATTGAACCTTTTGAGACACCGTTTCCTTCCCTTTTGGAACTACAGATTTGTTTATGTTTTTTTGATGTATTGGAAAATGCCATATTCCTTTATAAACCTCTTGTGCTTACTGCCTTTCTAGATAGTTGCTATCAAATTAAACTGATTTTCAGCGAGAATTCTTCATTTCATAATCAAACTCTAAGCAGTATCTGCCTTCTAATAAGCATCAAATTCTAAAGTTTAGGTTGCATCTCTCTTTGAAATCTTTACTTAATGCAATACTCATGTAGCAAGGATTTTGTTTCAGGAATTAGATCTGCAAGTAGTGCAGCTGTTGGGTTAACGGCTTCCCCTGAGACAGAGGTTGCAGCTGACAAAAGTTTAATTTCAGTTCAGTATCCTGCAAACTTCAATGCCAGTAATGGAGACGAACCTGGTTCTCACTACCCAAGTGTGTATTCTATTATATTTTTTTCCCAAAGTTGTGTAACTGAAGGGCGGTCAAATTATATCAAGATTGCAGTAATCTGATATTTTTCCAATTGTCTAAATTGATGCAGGTCTGCAGGAAGGATGATGTGGAAATTTTGAAGATTTTTTCCTTGTCAATGTGAGTTTAGGCTATTTTTCATTAGTTTGATTTGTATGTGCTTTTTTGTACAGCCATTAGGAACCTCAGTTGTGAAATATGCTTGTACAGTGACTTGTTTGGCAATGTTTTAAAAAAGGACTTCTCTTAGATTGTTTTTTCTTTCCCTACTTATCATGTCTTGGTGAGTTTTTGCTTAGTGATCACAACTTAACATTGTAATTTCAAGGAATAGAATTCAAATCCCTCCATAGATGGTTGTAAAAAATGACTAATAGTGCCACTTTGATTAATAAAACATAATATTAGGATTAGGGTATTCTTTTTGTTGCAGAATGCTACAGCGCAGAAACTGTTTTTTTTTTTTGTTTTTCTTTTTTTCTTTTGTTATTCATGTTTGGAGTAGATTTTTAGCATTTGAAATGCTATGTTGTATCTATCAATTTACTGTACAAATTTTTTCACAAGTTTGGAGAGATAAAGACAGTTATTTCACGTACATGTGAAAATACAATTAGTATACCAGACTGGTTTTTTTTAGGAAAAATAGGATTATTGCATTTCTTCATAAGTTAGAGAAGCAATACAAGTAGGAATAGATAAAAGTGAGATGAAGCTCAAATTGCATGAAATTGTTCCTACATATTGCTTAAAAATCCTTCTATTATTTTTAATATAAAAGTCAAAGTAGAAAATAAGAATTTGGGTGTTATAACCCAAATAGAATAGATTATGGTGAGTCATTGGTATTTTTGATAGAATGTCATTTATGTTTTCATATAAATAGGAAATTAAAATTAGGATTTTGTCAATCAGGAAAAATATTAGGATTAAAACAGCAATTAAATCTTATAATTATATGGTACAATTTGAAAAATAAAATGTGATTGTCTTTTCAAAACATTTATTGTGGGATATCCTTCTAAATTTTCTCTACTCTCATCTCCAATATTTTCAGAAGCCACTAATATGTGTCTAGATTGGTCAATCCACATATATAAAATACATCATGAATTCAGAGGTATAAAATACACTTTGGATCGGATAATTGGAACGTATAATTGAGGAGTTTTGAGAACATTAGGCTTGGAGAAGAAGTAACCCTTCCCCCCCCCCACCCCCACCCCCCACCACCAACAGACTCGTAGCAGAAGTTTAAAACATATAGTACAGATCATCGTATTTGGTTGAAAAGTGCACGTATTTGGAGCATTGACACTTAGATCATTTTCAAGCCTGATCTAATAGATATTGACAATAAAAAAGCCCAATCTGATAGACCAAATGCTATGAAGACACGCGGCACAACAATAAAAAGCACTAATGAAGGAGCAATAATTTATCTCATGTTTTTTTAATTTTTTGTTTGTATGTTCTATATTTATGTTTTTTGAAATATATTATAAAAGTTTATCCTAACAGTCTTATTTATTCTCACTCTTACTCACACACCAATACAAAATAACCTAAGTTTTAAGGTTGAGAGACCAAAACACAACCAGTATGGGTTTCTCACCAATAAATACTTTTATTGCAGCTGTTCAAATTTAGATGGCATATAATAATATTTTTTTTGGATAATGTTGTATATAGAAGCACCGAGAATCAACAAGAACCAAACGAGTGGCACTTTTATCTATTACTCTCCCACACACACAAATTATACGTGGGTTTTACAAATAATACGGTAATTATAGGAATATCTTTTTGCTTTTTTTTTTTTCAAAACAAAAACAAACAAAAAATAGACATTTGTAATTCCGTAAATTGTTGTTTATAATGTCTAAGCATATCTTGAGTTATCAAAGCTATCAAAATCTGATTTGGATAAAGGACTTGTGAGTAAGTGAATTGAACCTCTTGATTTGAATATCGATTTATATGCTATCAAGTGATTGAGTGTGGACCTTGTTAGCGTGTTATAAAGTATGGGTGTCGATTGTTACCGTGTTATAAATTTCTTTTTTTTTTTTTTACTTATAATAATTATAAACAATAAAAAAATTTAGTACAATACTTATAAATAGTAAAATGATATTTTTTCCATGAAAATAAATTTTTTTAAATACAAAATTCGACAAATAATTTTTCAATTCATAAAAGTGATTGTTAATTTATTAATTTTGATAATGAACACACCAACATAATTCAGTTTATGAAAGTTCTAGAAGAGTTTTCTATGAAAATACACAATAAGGATAATCAATCTCATATTGAGTTTAACCCAATAGAAGCCTTTAACATACATGTACCAAATGATTAAAAAGAAAATAGTTATTAGTCAAATGTTATCAGCTAAGTCCATCAAGATAATACAACTTTAAAAGACCCATCAATTAGAAAGGAAAATCTTATATATTGATTAAGTATTACATTAATTATTTTTATTAATTTAATGTGTAACTCTTAATATTGTGGTCTCTTTTAAGAGTTAACGTTGACAATAACTTTTATTTCATCTATCGTAATTCAATGTTAGTCATTCTTCTTTAACGACGTAACTTACCTATCAAAATTTCATGGAATATCTTCATTTAACTTATATGTTGTTTTTTTTTTTTTGGCTAACTCTTAAGGAAAATACAAATTGTTATGACTTAAACTTATGAGGATAATCCTATCCAAAATATTGGTTCATTTGAAGGAGGAGTCTTAAGACTTAAGTATTGAATTGAACATTGTAATCTACTCAATGTAAAACTCTTAACAATATTTAAGTGAAGTCTCTTATGAAAAGAAAATATTGTGCTACTCAAGAATTAACATATTTGTGAGAATGTATATGACTTTATTTTTATTTATTGGGTCATTCTTGCTTACCTAGTCTCACATTTTGATGATATGTGCAAAACTAAACTTTAAAGTAAAGTTATATGTAGTGTTTGACATATCGTTATTTAATATATATATATATATATATATGATATCATTATATATAATTACATTCAATTAGTTTTAAATTTTTAAATTATTTACAAGTGTTGATATATAATTAATTAGATTTCTTTAATAATAAAATGAATAATATCAATTATTAATAAATACGTTGATAGTTGATTTATATATACGTACATAATCAATTATAATTCAAAATGACCCATAATTTTTTTTTACTAAAAAATGGCCCATGATTTCAAGTATTAATGATCAATGCATGAATATTGTAGAAATAGATAGAAAATTATGATCAAAGTTACATGACAATACTTTACCAAAAAAAAGTTATTTCATGACGATTAATTGATGTGATAGATGCATGAGTGATTTAATTTGGTACATGACCCTTGGTATGATGAAAGCAATGCAAACACCCTAAGGCCCAATGTATTGGGAAAACTAGAGGCAAAATCCACGATCCTTCCATATGGGTTTTGATCTTTCGACGTTATGGTGTGAATTGTCTATAGAGTATGGCCATATTCATTCGTCAACAATAAAAGCTCCCTTTATTTTTTTGGTTATTAAAAAAAATGTCACCGTGAAAGCGAGCCATGGACCTGTATCCGCGTTGGACTCTCTCCTTCTCTGACCATTTGCAAACCACGCTTCACGACTTCTCAGCATTTATAATGCATTTAATGCAATACATTATACTAACAATAACCAAAACCAAAGTAAACGGTCTATTAACTCCTCTTAACAAAAAATTTATTCCAAATAATCTCAGTTTGAATGGTAAGCTGTACTTGAAATTGAAAAATATTGAAGAAATCATAAAGTAGGAGGGTGTTCAAAATTATATATGATTATAAATTGTGGTTTTTCTTTTTTGATTTGAGAGTTTCTACATTATATTTTTTATTATGATTGTTATGTTAAAATAATATTTATTTATTTTTCTAACATAAAGTTTAATTAAAATAATTTTTGATCAAATGTTACGTTGATTTTAATAGAACTATGAAGGATTAAGATCAATTTTGCTAGGAAATTGAGGAGGCTTAAGAAAAAAATATGAAGATACTGTATCCTCTCCTAGATCTTCCAATAATTTTTTTCTCTCAAATAACTAATTAATGGGTCATTTATGTGAAAATATTTCTTAAAAAAATTTATGTTCATTGTAATTAATTTGATAATAAGATGCAAGTCTTTAAATTGAATTATTATGACGAAGATAAAATAAAATACTAATTAGAGATTATTTATTCGTAGAAAAGATGAATATTTATTCACTTAAAAAATCTTTATCTTACTTGGTATTACATTTGTTCATTTTCTTTGTTGATATAAGATTGTTTGCACAAATCAATGGAATTGTTGAACTCATTTATTTCTTTTACTATAATAAACGAAGATAATTTTGACAAAAGACATATTTAATTCAATTTTGAAATTTAAAAGCAAATGAAAAGGAATAATTTTATTTTTTTTAAAAAAATTGAAAATTAAAAAGGAACAAGAGAGTAGCAACTAAAATGTGATTGCATTAAAAGAAGCATGGGTTAGTATCCACATAAGAAACCGTCATAAGAACATATTCAATTGCCAGCTCTCGAGGAAAGCAGCACCCATGAGCATTGTTCAAAACCGTGGTCGGCACAGACGTAACCTCTCTCTATTTTTTTTATTTTGCGTTGACATACACAAGATCTCATTCACCTTACCTTGATGTTAATTAAGTGTTCACCGAGTAGGAGATGTGAATTCACTTTGTGTGTTCATTAATTTAGGATGTGAAGTGTAGGATAAGCACAACATAGTTGCTTCGATCACAACACATTTTTTTTTTAATGTTAGTTTGGTTTAGAAAAGACAGATACAATATACTTAAAAAAAGACAAATACGAAAGAAATAATAAGAAATGTTATAAATTTAATAGGAAAAAAATGGGAGGAATATGAACACAAACTACTCATACAGTTCCACAATGACGCCCACTTACATATTTGCTTCTATTTTTTATTGTGATTGTTTCTAGTAATTGTTTGGTATAATTGTCTTTTGGTTTGATGGTAGCTTAATATTTTTGACGTTGAAGTTGAAATTATTGGTATAATTGCTAGCTGTATGGATGAAGGATACCATGTAGATCCTTTTAATAGTTATCTCAAATTTTTGGTTGGTTTCTAGCTTATCAATTTGGGAGGATTGGCTTCAAGTGTGTGTAACCACACAATTTTCAGAAGAAAAATAAAATTAGGCCTCAATATCACTTAGGTCGACCTTGTGCCATATATATCTAACAAAAAATATAATGAAATATGGAGGTATAAAAATCAGACGAAGCAAGATATTTTGTTACATATTTCTTCTAAGACAACTTCATACAAAGATATGAAAAGATAAAAGAGGTTAGAGTTCTCAATTATTTTTCTATTTCTTAGTTAAATTTATGTGATTCACATACTATCTAGTATGAAGATGGTACATTGATAATTCACAATGTAATTCATGTTTGAAGTTGTAACTTTGTTGATGATGTGATCATTTTTGTTAATATTATTTTTTCTTTCAGATATATAAAAAGAGTAATAAATATTACTTGAAATTCACATACACACGAGATTTTGAATTTGACCAAAAATAAAAATGGTCAATTTAAAAATATTATTATTTATAAATTTATCTATGTTTTACCGAGGATTTGGTTTGCTTTAATTATCCCTTTCGTAATAAGATTATTAATATATACTTGTTTAAAATTTAATTTAAATCAATTAATGTTATATTAAGTGTTTCAAAATTACATGTGGGAATATCTATGGTCAATCGAAATGGGTATGCAAAGGTTAGAT
>JBBPBT010001129.1:323119-340611 GCA_037974875.1 Cicer bijugum
GAATGGATCTAAATAATTTGTTAATCCATTTACATTTCACTATTTTTTTAATTTAAAATTCAATCAAATCAATCCATTGTCACATTTTAATGGACAATATCTATCAAATCTACTTAATACTTTTTTTTTTTTAATATTATAATCAATTATATACTACTACTACTAATAATTTTTATTTATTGTATCAAAATAATAAATAATGGTTTCTATATTCCTAAAATAAATTAATTTATTATTTAAAAAATATTTTTTATAAATGTTAATAGAATTGTTTTTTTTTTAAATTATTTTTAAATATACAACTTGTTTTAAAATATTAAAAAAATACAAAAATCATGTTTTTTAAAATTTATTTAAAAAACTGTTTTATAAATTATTTTTAAAAATAGTTTATTATTATTATGATGTTGATTATTATTATTAAATAGGTAATTAGGTTATCAATTAATAATTACATAATAGCAGCCGTGGTTAGTGGCGGTGCTTTGACAGCCGCCATGGTGGCCCACGGCAGTGATCCAGTGTGCGTCGGCGGTGCTCCAACAACCGGCCATCACTCCATTTAAAATAATAATTAATAAATTATTTTTTAAAATTATTGTTTTTTAAAGAAATGAAAAAAATGTACATTCTATTATTTATTAAAAAAATCTGTTTTTTTTATTAATAAAATATCATTTTTTAATAGAATTATAGTTTACAATAAAAATAAAGCATTATATAAATTACTTTTTTTAAAGAATAATAAATATATTAGTAATAAAAATAATAATAATTTTTTTTTATTTTTCTAAAAATATTTTTTAAAATAATAAATTTTTAATCATTTTTGTAAAAAGAATAAATAAAACTATTTTTAGAATTAATTAGTTTTAAAGTAATTATAAAAGTATTTTTAAAGTAGTTTTACATATAATTTTTTTGATATAAAAACCCAATTTTTTCTGTAAAAATATATAAATTAAATTTGAAATAAACCATGTGATTTATTGGATTTTTAAAAAAAATTGAAATGAATTAGATTCTTCTATATTATTAAATGGATAGATCGGTTCTATCCATTAAATTATAAAACTTTTTTTTTTGGAAAATATTAAAATATATATTAAAATAGATTGATTGAAAATTACAATCGAATGAATTAGATATATGCTGAATAATTAGATGAAATTTATCTGAGATAGAATGGAGGTATTCTTAGAAAATAATTATAAAAGTAGAAGGCAAGGTGTAGTAGGTACTAATAGCAATCCCTAATTGAACCTTAACCATTATTTGTGTGGGCCGAAATCATAAGCCCAAATTGACAACACATTAGTCGATATATAGACTGTTGCCTTTTGTACCCCCATTTAAACTCCTACCCCCAATTTAATGTTTTTTGAGTGAAATACCCAAAATATCCTTAAAAAAATCAGTAAAAAAGTAATTAAAAAAAAAGAAAAAAAGTTTTTT
Organism: Cicer bijugum; assembly: GCA_037974875.1. Lineage (NCBI taxonomy): Eukaryota > Viridiplantae > Streptophyta > Magnoliopsida > Fabales > Fabaceae > Cicer > Cicer bijugum. The sequence continues at coordinate 324,575 of JBBPBT010001129.1, forward strand.
CCGGAAATTTTAAGAATTGAAAAATCCGGTAGTTAAAAATACGTACCGGAAATTTCGTTTTTGAAATTTCCTAGAAGGTCACCAGAAAATTGAAAAATCCGGTAGTTCAAAATCAATACCGGAAATTTGAAATTTCCGGATGGCTTACCGAAAATTTCAAAAATGAAATTTCCAGTATGTATTTTTCACTAAGAATTTTTCACTTTTCCGGTTTCTATACCGGAAATTTCAGCCCTTTTGAAATTTCATGGTATCGAGGGTTCTGTAAATCTTTCCACAACCCATTAGGGTTTGACGCTCCAACCAACTGAGCTATGGCACGTACCATGGAAGGTGTATTTCAGCCTTTTGAAATTTGATGGTATCGAGGGTTCTGTAAACCTTTCCACAACCCATTAGGGTTTGACGCTCCAACCATTATGGCACGTACCCCAGGTAGCCTCATGGATAGCGGCAACAACGCCGACAAATATGTGTTTTCCATCTCTATTTCAAAAAAAAAAAATAAAATAAAATAATAAACAAATTAAAAAAATATTCAAAAAAAAAAAAAACTAAATTTGAAATTTTCGGTATACAAAATAAAACTACCGGAAATTTCGTTTATAAATATAGCTTACCGGAAATTTCAACGAGGGATCAAATTTTAAAGTAATTTTTTTTTACCGCTTACTAGGTTTTTAACAAAATGGGGGGTATAAGTCTAAATGGGGGTACAAAAGGCAACAGTAATGTGGGTCGAATTACGAGCCCCAAATAAGGAAAACAAAAACATAAAAAAAATTATCGGGTCGGTTAGGTATTGTAATTCATGTTCCTCCTCCTCCTCCTCAAGACTTCGACCCATATATATATTTTTCTAGTCACAATTGCATGATCAATGTTTAGCCCTAACTAACGTTGGCCAGGCCTGTATTTTTAGGGGTTTCGTTTCATTCACAGTTCCAATAAAATATTAGTGTGGAATTTGTGAAAAGGTATATTCTTGTATTGCTGAAACGGTGCCTAATAATTGAAGATAACTAGGGTTTTGATGGGTACAGAGAGGAAGAGGAAGGTGAGTTTATTCGACGTCGTGGACGACTCTGCAGCTAAGATGGTGAAAACAAACGGTGTTTCAATCGGTAACAGCCTTATAAACCGATGGAATGGTAAAGCTTACTCTCAAAGATACTATGAAATTTTGGAGAAGAGGAAAACCCTACCTGTTTGGCACCAGAAAGATGATTTCTTACAGGTTTTGAGGGATAACCAGACTTTGATTCTCGTTGGTGAGACTGGTAGTGGAAAAACTACACAGGTTTGTTTCTTTATAAATGTGTTTTTCTTCATTCTTTACTTACCTGACTTAGGGATGTTACTTCATTTCAATGTTATGAGTCATATGTTAATTGATTGTTAGCTACTTATCACCGACACTTCAGATAGTTTGACACTTATAGATTGAAGGCGTGTCCCAAACTTACCCATGTAGTTACATTCAATTAGTATGAGACTTACATATGTAGTTACATTAAATTACTTTTCACCTTTTCAAATGTCTGGTGTATGTGGCTGTGCTTCATAGTTTATTAGGTTTTGATCAAAAGGAGTTGGGATGTGTTCGGTGTATGTGTTGCTGCTTAATAGTTAATTAGGTTTTGATCAAAGTGTCCGTGTCTGTGTCGTGGCTTGATAGTTTATTAGGTTTTGATCACGGTGGAAATAACTGATTTATATCTAAACACTAATGTGCGCCTTGGTATGAAAAAATTAAATTAAAGGGGAAAAGCTAATTGAGGATGGGGACTTGGAGTGAATATTATGTGTTGTCGGGTAAGATTGGTTATCTGAGTGTATGGCACTAATTTTATCGTTTTGTTGTGTAATGTTGGGTGACAGATCCCTCAGTTTGTTTTGGAAGCTGTTGAATTAGAGACAGCTGATAAACGCAAGAAGATGATGATTGCATGCACTCAGCCCCGTAGAGTGGCTGCAATGTCTGTTTCACGCCGCGTGGCCGAAGAGATGGATGTGAGTATTGGTGAAGAGGTTGGTTATAGCATCAGATTTGAAGATTGTAGTAGTGCAAGGACTGTTTTGAAGTATGTTTTTTTTCCCCTGATATTACTTTATATAATTGTTTCGAAGCTTGTTATAGTATTTCATAGGACATTGTTTTTCCATCTCTTATAACCTCAAATGGAATGTTTCTTGCCACGCTGTTGCAGGTATCTAACAGATGGTATGCTTTTGAGAGAAGCTATGACGGATCCACTTTTGGAACGATACAAAGTAATTATTCTTGATGAGGCACATGAAAGGACTTTGGCTACTGATGTGCTATTTGGCCTTCTAAAGGAGGTTCTTAAAAACAGACCTGACTTGAAGTTGGTTGTTATGAGTGCAACACTTGAAGCTGAAAAGTTTCAGGGCTATTTTTTTGGAGCCCCGCTTATGAAAGTTCCTGGAAGGCTACATCCTGTGGAAATCTTTTATACTCAGGAACCAGAAAGGGATTACTTGGAGGCTGCTATTAGGACAGTGGTGCAGATTCACATGTGTGAACCTCCTGGAGACATACTTGTTTTTCTCACTGGAGAAGAAGAGATAGAAGATGCGTGCCGCAAAATATCTAAAGAAGTTGCAAATTTGGGGGATCAGGTGGGCCCTGTGAAAGCAGTACCATTGTATTCTACTCTTCCCCCAGCTATGCAGCAGAAGATTTTTGAGCCAGCTCCACCTCCAGTAAAAGAGGGAGGCCCCGCTGGAAGGAAGATTGTGGTATCAACGAACATTGCAGAAACTTCCTTGACAATTGATGGTATAGTCTATGTTATTGATCCTGGATTTGCTAAGCAGAAGGTTTATAATCCTCGAGTTCGTGTTGAGTCTTTGTTGGTGTCTCCAATATCAAAGGCTAGTGCACACCAAAGATCTGGACGTGCTGGAAGAACTCAACCAGGGAAATGCTTTAGACTTTATACAGAAAGAAGTTTCAATAATGATCTTCAGCCTCAGACGTATCCTGAAATCTTGAGATCTAATCTTGCCAACACGGTTCTTACATTGAAGAAACTAGGTATAGATGATTTAGTGCATTTTGACTTCATGGACCCTCCTGCCCCTGAAACCTTAATGCGTGCTTTGGAGGTGTTGAATTATTTGGGTGCACTGGATGATGATGGTAACTTAACAAAGCTTGGTGAGATTATGAGTGAGTTTCCATTGGACCCTCAGATGTCGAAGATGCTTGTTGTTAGTCCTGAGTTCAACTGTTCAAATGAGATTCTTTCAATTTCCGCCATGCTATCAGGTATGATTCTCTTTTATTTTTATTATTATTACTTTGTGTCTGTCCAGAGTCTCACCATAATGCTAAGGGAATGTAGTTGAGTTGGGCTTTCATTGAAATGGATGCCCAGTATTTGTACATGTGCACAGGCAATGCTGTGTATATGTTGGGGATGTTTGACTGCTTACATGTATGCTCAGTCTTACATGAATGCGGTTAATGTAGTGTGTCCAGTTAGGTAGTCATCAGCAACTGTCTTCTCTGGGTTCCATGCCCCCGGTTGGCATGCACCATAGGATTCTAAGTAAGTGCTGATGCAGATAGTTGCAGTTTCTCAGTATTCTCTCATGAAGAAAATGGTGTGCTCTCGCCTCTATGCATCTGCTGACCTTCCGTGGGCCTCCTCTGTGATAATCAATTTCTTTCTTTAGTACCCAACTGCTTTATCCGGCCTAGGGAGGCACAAAAAGCTGCGGATGAAGCAAAAGCTAGGTTTGGGCACATTGATGGAGATCATCTCACGCTCTTGAACGTATACCATGCCTACAAGCAAAACAGTAAGTTCATACTTCCACTTACTTTTTTCATTTTATTCTCAAAATAGCTCGCTGTATAATTTTTTCTGATGTCAAATTTATTAAATTTATCTAAATGGTTTTTCAGATGAGGATGCTTCTTGGTGCTATGACAACTTTGTTAATAATAGGGCGCTGAAGTCGGCTGATAATGTTCGACAACAGCTAGTTCGTATCATGGCTCGGTTTAACTTGAAGTTGTGCAGCACCGACTTCAATAGTCGCGACTACTATATCAACATACGAAAGGCGATGCTAGCAGGATATTTTATGCAGGTGGCTCATCTTGAACGGACAGGACACTACTTGACAGTGAAAGACAACCAGGTTTGCAAAACTGATTTTGTATTCCTCTGTTTTTCATTTTTTGTAACAAAAAAGCTATCATCTTGGCCAAAGAATTGCATTAATAATTGTGAATATTCTCTGGTGTAGGTGGTGCACTTGCATCCATCGAATTGCCTGGACCACAAACCTGAGTGGGTTATCTATAATGAATATGTTCTTACCAGTCGGAATTTTATACGTACTGTGACGGACATACGCGGTGAATGGTAAGATTTTATTGTTATTAAATGTTTAATCCATACGGTTATCCTAGCAAAAAAAGTTGGTTTGAGAAACCTTGAACTGGCAAAATGTGTATGCTTTAATCTTTATGAAATTTACCGGGATAGTTGCGTTCAGTAAAAGTGCTGAAGCTAATCAGTGAAGTTTTAGACCTAGTTTAGATACATTTTTACAAGCCTTTAGTCCATGAGGTGTCAACTTGAATCATTTTGACTGTATAACCTCAAGTGATGAAGTTCAAATCCCATTGAAACATTTGTTAAATGACCATTAGTATCACTGTTATTACAGGTCTTTTAAAATGTGAGCTTCTTGCATAACTCTAAATTCGCTATCAAAAGCTCCCTCATTTAATGCCTATTTACTTCTACAATTTTTTGAATAGTTTGAAAGTTAAATACATATTTCAATTAAAAGGCTACACTACAAAACATATGAATGTGCAAGTGAAAGAATATTCCTTTACCAATGAGTAACTTGATATATGAAGTTAAAGGAGGCAGACAATTTTTATTTTAAATTCCACTATTTATTTTAGCTATGATGTTAGTATTGCAAGACAAGAGTGCTAGTTATATTGCTGTGGTCCTTGATCTAATTTTTGTTGATGCTATGGATATGTACTTAACTCTATGATCATTTGTGATACAGGCTAGTTGATATAGCACCCCATTACTATGATTTGTCTAATTTTCCACAATGTGAAGCTAAACGTGTTCTTGAAAAGCTATACAAGAAACGTGAGAAAGACAAGGACGAAGCCCGGAATCGTAAATGAAGCACCACATCTCCTTTTCTGCCTTTGGATTGGAATTTGATGTTTCATCTCCTGCAAGTTGACATCATAATATCGTCATGGGAATGTTCACTAAAACGACATTGTTATTACCTTTGAAGGACACGCTGATTGTCAGTAATTTTAACGGAAGAATTGGCAGAGTTCCTTGTACTATTAGAGTAGTAACATATTTTATATTCCTAGACCTTGTTCTGTTGTACCTTACGGATTATTTATCGACTTCAAATTTGTTTTGGGGAAGGTAGTGTTATCAAAGGTTAAATGCCCTCAGCATTGCATTACTTGCTGGGTATATTTAGCAACTTTGAAAACGAAGCATCCCGAATTATAAGATTTTGCTTTAAAGTAATGTCAACTGGTAATGCATTATTAGAAATATATTCTGTCTTGTCGTCTTTTGCGTATGTTCTTACTAATAGAACCAAATTCATTAATAGAGCAAGCATATTTCCCATATAAGTTTTTTATGTATGCGTATTTCATATTTTTTAATAATGATGGTGTTTAATAAGCATCCAAAATTTCCAATTTAATGACTCCATTTTTTTTGACTAAATGATTATTTGACATGATGCTTATTAATTATTAATGGAGGACTTCTTGGTGGAAGGTTTACCAAAATTCAGCACAATAATGAAAATGTAAAACAGATTCTGCTACGAAGTAGTTTTGTCGTCAATCGCTACATAGTTAAAACTAGTCAGTTTCACTTTGTAAGTAGCAGAATGTATTAGTTTATTTATTAGCAGCTGCAGAGTTGCCTACACCACCTTTATCAAAGGCGATAACACAATTACAAGGCTAAAACCCAAATCATTAAAATTTAATCAAGCTTAACAAATTTACAAACTTTATTAAGATTTGCTTCTTGATTATCCTTTAAAAAAAAAATATCCACGGTTTGTTCAGGTTTTTCAAGATCAAAAGCAATAGTAATTTCGGATGACCTCATGAAATAAAAATTCAATTTTTGACTGCTTCATTCTACATTTAGATTAGTTGTTGAAGAATTAAATTGGGGTTGTCATTATTATTGCAGTTGAGAATGAAAATGAATTCAAAGTCACTGGACCAACGAAAACAAGAGAAGAGGTTAGAAGATAAAGAAAAATGGGAAAAGACTAAAAGGAAATTGGGTTAGAATATGAAATATAGATTGAGTGTGTATATACTCTAATTTTGTGAAGTAAACAAATGCTTCTAGACGGTTCAAATTATTTAACAATGTGATTGGTCCAACTGCGACCCATTCTTTTTGTTGGTCCAAATTATACAATCGTATCTTATTTCCACTCCCCTTCAAAACTCATCAAATCAATCAATGTCCAAGAACTTACCTCTTATGGACAGAAATTAAAAACACCATCAACCCTTGATTTTATACCCCACTTCCAAATTTCTATTCAAATATTGACTAAATACTAGTTCTATATATCGATTTATAGTATAACAGCCACGATGTGAATAATATGCTTAAAAGTAAAACACATTTGATGCATGTGAATATTTTCAACAAATTCAAACACTTTCTTTCTCCAAGCGAAATGTATTATATTCTTCTCGTGTGTGCCACACTTTCACAATCAGGTACAATACTTAAGCAACTTGATTGTTGCGTATATAATACTAGACACATCACACCACAAATTATAGCATTGGCTATACTATGAGTATGTGAATAAGAGTTTAGGAATTGTAATTGCTGATACAAAGGACAATTAAATATGCATATCGTGTCTAGAAACCTCAACGCTTAAGCTTATCTCCAGCCAAATTTTGGTATAGTTCATCTATCTCCACCTGTTACAATGTCAACAAATGTGTAAGCATATAAACATATATATATATTACTTGGTACATTTTTTTTTTTGGACAAAATCAAAGTAACGCATTAATTTTGACTGAAACTTAAAAGTGTAGTTTTACTCAAATCACAATGAGACAATGTGATTTTGTTAAACTCGTTGTAATTCAAATATTCAATTAAACAAACAACATTAAGAATAAGGGAAAAGAAAGAGAATATCCAAATAGTACCTTATAGTACTTGAGCATATTGTTCCTTTTCTTTTTTAATGTTGCAGTGACCAAGTCTCTTTCCATGTCAAATGGAAGCGGGTCTAATATGACCCCTTTGATATGTTCAAATCTGTTCAGCTAGTTTCATCAAATCAAAAAATGAAAAGGAAACAAGACAGTTAGAGATTCATACACTAGTTAGTAATAAATTGCAAGATCAAAGTTCCTACTTTTCAGACTTAATTCATATATACTTTCAATGAAAATATTTTTTTTGTACTTTTAGTCAAATTATCAAAACTAAACTTATACTTTTCGAACTACCAATATTATAATGATGCATAGGTTATAAATCTTAAAAAAAAAATATAAAAAGCAATTTACTATTAGTATATTATTTCATTATCCTTGTATGTTACCTTGTTTCTCTCAGCTGTAACCTTGAGCTCAGATAGAACAAATTTCTTCAATTGGTCAAGAGTACAGAGTTTGGAGAAAGAATCACTGTGACCATTTGCATAAGCCCACTTATTAGTAACTTCTTCATTTGGAACAACTACTGCTACCAGCAATGACTTGAAGCTATTCCCATATACCCAAATCTAAGTAAAAAACAGACAAGAAATGAATAAAAAACTCACAAAGACACAAGTGTTTAAGGACCAGAAAAGAATAAACCTTTAATTTATCAATCTCTTTCCAATTTGGTCTCTAAATTATAGTAATATAATAAAGGGTCAACTAACAAGTGTCCTAGAGACATTTGTTAAGGAATCAAAAAGGAAAATTTTGTACATGCAAAAACAAAATTTAAAAGTTTTAAAAAAGTTTGATGGATAAATAATAGTTTAAAAACTACTTATTATATTTTTATAGTTGAGAGACCAAACAAAATGAAAATAATACTTTCAGAACTAAATTGAAGGTTTACTCGACCAAAAAATGTTGACTGAAAATAAATAATTACATCTTCAACTATTGGAATGATTCCATAAACATTTTCCAAATACTCAAGTGCTATATACTCTCCTTGAGAAAGTTTAATAAGATTCTTCTTCCTATCAATAATCTTAACAACACCATTAGGAAGCATCTCTCCTATGTCCCCTGAAGATATATATAACAGAACACAAAATAAGATCACATAATGAAAAAAGATTTGGTAAAATAAAAGAAACAGTTAGAGGTAAGAAAATAGAGAATTGATGAACCTGTGTGAAACCATCCATCTCTAATTGTTTCTTTAGTTAACTCAGGATTTTTATAGTAACTGGTAAAAACAGTTTTCCCTCTGATACAAATCTCACCACAAGGAGGAGTTGCAAGAGGATTGTAACCCATTTCTGAAACCTCTTCTAACCGCAATTCATTATATACAGAAACAGCACCAACAGTGCCTAGCATGCACATTTCATCAGGAAATGTGAGAGTAGTAGGTCCACATGTTTCTGTCAAACCTGTATCAATTAATGTTATAAATAATCTACAACATTTGAATAATATTAATCAAGTATTATGAATAAGATAGTTTATTGGTGCTTACCATAGCCTTGACATACAAAGGCACAAGTAGTGACACGCAAGAATTCTTCTATCTCAGAGCTTAAGGCTGCACCTCCAGATATTATTAGTCTAACACGACCACCTAGCCTTGCTTTTACCTAATAAGAATTAAGAAGGAGGAGCTTCACAAATTGCTTCTTTCTTTAACAACCAATTCAAGGTTGTCATAATATATAATGATGGTCTTTCACACAAATTTCACAACAATATGGTTAACCGTTAATTAGATAATTGTATATTGGACTTTTATATTATAATTGAGTTGAGGATAGTTTAATAAATTTAAGCCTTACTATATATTTTTAGAGTAATATTTGTATAATGAATTTCAATACGCTATTACATTCACTAACCATCTACTAAAATACTTATCAAAAAAAGTAAACCATCTATTAAAATTAACTATTCATGTATTTTGAATTCGTGACCATCCAAATTGTAATCAACATAAAATTGGTTGTTAATTCACTGAAAATAGCATTTGCAAAACAAAACAAAAAAATCAGTCAAAATAACAATAACTCTTTTGAAATGCAAAAGAAGAGATATATACAACCTTTCTAAATGCTAGTAGATCTGCTAAACGTGATGCATTTTTCTGTTTGTATCCTTTCTTCAACCAACCAAGTTTGCTGTAAAAAAATAAGTTGTGAATTACCAAACCAAATCATCCCAAAATCCACAATCTCAATATTTTAAATAATTGGATTCAATATATCATCTTTCACTTATCAAATTTGATAACAAAAATTATTTCTAATAATTTTTTATTTCTCGTATAAATTAATAAAAATAGTACTCTTTCCATATCATAATGAATATCATTTTATAAAATAAAAAATTATTTGAAAATAAATATCATACTCAATTTTTAATATAACTTTAATTATTTTTTTTATACTACATTATAATAATTACCATCTGCATAATTTACAAATATTATACTTTACATTAATAATATTAAAAAAAATCATAAATAATTAAAATAGATAATTTGATAAAATAAATCATTATTATTTTTTAATACGTATGAAAAAAAATCTAAACGATGCTTGTAACGAAAAATAAAATTTTGCTATTTTGCCACAATTAATAGTGCTCACCTACCTGCATTTATGAGGGTTATGAGAAATTTTGTCATTCTCATTTATCAGGAACTAAAAACATTATTTTATTTTTCTATAAGGACTGAAATAAAAAATTTTGAACATGTATTAAAATCAAATTTTAATAGATCTATTTGAAAGAAAATTAAATCTAATCCAAAATAACTCTCCATTTTTATTTAAAAAAATGTTAGATATAAATATAGATAGCAGAACAGCAATTTGGTAACTTACTAGTTGTAGAGCATGCCAAAAACTGTTCTCCTCACTGGATTTAGTTGAGCCACTGATTTCGTAATACCTGATATAAATGTCATTGAATTTGAATAAGATATCTTAAAATCAATCAATTCATTAAAAACAATAAATTTATATTGCAAAGTGAGCCTTGCCTTCATACACTTTTTCAAAAACCCGTGGGACACCGGCAAATAGTGTTGGCTTTAGCTCATTTAAATCTTCCAGCAACGCGTTCAGATCCTTCCACCAAGCCATTCCAGAATTTACCACATTATTTTCAAAATCGAAACTAAACAAAATGTTTCATATGAAGAACAACCCATAAAATACAAATTTGTTAAAAGTTCTACACGACCTTCCAATCATATATATAAAGGAAAAATAATTATTTTGCAGGTATTAAAAATGTAATTAAATACAGTTAATTTTTTTAGATTTTATGAAAAATACAAATTAAATGTATTAAATTGTCACTTTTATATGTCAAATAATTTAAAAGTAATTAATTAATTTTTACTTATAATAGTGTTTAATATTTAAGACATTTTTTTTTGCTTATAATGATGATTAGAAGAATTATTAGTTAAAATTTAAAATACTTTTTAGAATAAAATATACAAAATGATACTCCCTCTTATTCCATTTATAAGAAAAAATAACAAAAAATATCAGAATCAATGCACTCCTTAAATATTTTAAGTTCTTATTTTTATTTTTACATATATATACTCTTATTTAAAACTATGAGACATTAAATATTTATTAATATTTTTAAATAAAAATATAAAAATAATTTAAATAATAAATCTACTTTAAAAATCATAACTTTTTCTTATACATAGAACCCAAAACTTCTCTTATATATAAAACCGAAGAGAATATATAATAAATAAATGAATGTATAAAACTTTTTTTGGATCTTGATTAATTATGTTGTTTTGGGTTTGAATTTGGAGGATGGCTTAAGGGAGGCAGCCTCAAGTTTGTTATGATATCACACCGAAAACTTTATGATGCAATTTTGCAATATAAGTGATATAGGTTCGTTCTACGCTTTGAGTTGTTGGAAGTACTTCAAGGCATACAATTGGATTATTTTGTGAATGATGCCAGATGTTGGACTCTTGATCGAGTTTGTGGATTTTCTGCCACAAGTTTGGCATGTTTTGTGGAAAATAGAAGTTCCTTCTAAGATAAGTGTGTTCAGTTGGAAACTTTTGTAGGACTGACACCCAAATACAGACAACCTACATCAAAGAGGTATTTATGCTATATCTTGTGCTTTCTGTTTTTGCAATGTGGAAACTTTGGATCATAGTATGTTTGGTTCTCCAAAATCGGCTATTATTTGGAAAGAAGTTTGCAGTTGCAATTGGTTAGTTAAGACATTGAATTCAGTTGTCTACTGCTTGAAACAGAAGCAGATTCATAAGGCTTATGTTTTGGTATGGCTTGCCACATGTTGGATCTTATGAAACATGAGAAATGCAAATTCTATTTAAATGTGAAGAGGCAAATACTCATAGTATGGTGGAGAGCATAAAGAGTGTGTCTTGGGTATGGGTGTTAGGTAAAAATTTAGGAATTTTAGCTATGTTTTTTCGGATTGGTGGGATAATCCAATTATGTGTATACAAATTTTATAATGTATATGCTTGAAATCTTGTAATGAGTTGGAGTATATCTTTTCAATCTCATTAATCAAGTTTGTTTATAAAAACATTGATCTTGTTTTCATAGGAAAGGAAACTTTTAATTTAGAGTTCAATTGGATAGTAAATAAAGCCTGATTAATAATTATTTTAGATTAGTTACTGTTGGTGGCAAAAGTTTCAAATTAGTTACAAAAATAAATGTTAAACAATACATAAATAAGACGATTCATATATATTTATTGTTGTAATATTTAAGAGAAATATGTTCATCCAACTTATATAATTATTTTTAATTTAGTTGGTGATCTCACGTACACTTCATATCTTAATTGACAAATATTATTCTATACTGAAGTTTAATTGAGTTTTTTTTATGTCATTAAGTAATTGAGTTCCATGACTTATATATAAAACTTTTGTATACAAGTAAATATATCTTTTATATATATACAAGTGAATATCCGGTGTGATGATTTTTTTTATATATAGTCACATGACATTCCATTAAGGAGAGATTAGTGGACGAACATACCCCATGATAGTAGCCAACAGATGCACCCTTACGGAAAAAATACTCCTCAATTGTTCGATCAAGGATGTGAGCTAAAGGAAGGAAAGATAAATACACATCTTCCACAGTCATCTATGCAAACCAAAATAAATGTTCATATTAGCAAATACCAAAAATATGGTATACTTAATTATATCATTTGGATTTTGTTTGATCAAACATTAATTAGATTTACCTTGTCCTCAAATTGTTCCAAGAAAATATCCAATCCTCTAACTAAAGCCACTACATTTTCATGAGTTAAAATAACACCTTTAGGATCTCCACTTGTCCCACTTGTATACATTATTGTGCATATGTCATGAGCCAAAGGAGGATAAATACTTGATGGGTTTTCTTTTCCCTGAACATCAAAACACAAAAATCTAAGCCAATGATGTGCATTCAAATATTTGCTATATCTTGATAAAACTAATTAATACAAGTGACTTCAATTTGCAATACAAGTGCCATTATGCCCCACTATGCCGACCTTGAGGTTGGATTATTTTTGAAATAGTAATTTATTTTTCCATTTTTCAAAAGAGCTTTTGAAATTAATAAATAAATAAAATATAGACTCATACGGTCAATAAATTAAATGATGAATTGACGTTGCATATACCTACCATGTGTAAAAATTCATCCCATGAATATGTCTTAACTCCAATGTTGGTTGCCACATCTTTCTCTTCCTCATTTAATGAAGTGAATCCCACTATGGCTGTAACCACCACAACCAAACTAAGCTAAATATTTAAGTGCCTTCAATGGTTAGCTGAAACATATCAATATTGAAAATGATTTTTTTATTGGCAAAAATTAATAGTATATTACTTCTTATATTAATTTTTCTCCTTTACTAAGATTTAAACTATGAATCCTTTTAATTTCTTTTTAACTATTTTTACTCTTAATTTAAATCGTTGAATTACTAAATTTCAAAAGAAATTTTTTACCTTTCAGTCTCTTAGAGGATTCGCAGTCAGAATTTAGAAGCTGCAAAACAATATATATGCACTTAGTCGATCAATCTCATGTATTACATTCTTTAAGAAAATTTAGTTGATTCATTTAATTATCTCAAATAAATAAACAAAATCAGTATATTCTTTAAGTTGTCATTCACGAAAACTTGTTTTTATTAGTTATTAAAAAAAAATTACATTAATTAATAAATATTAATAGAATTATATCATTATATTTTTAGTCGGATGAAATATATAAATAAACACCTTTGGAATATATCATTAATAAATATCAATCTCAATTCTCAAGGAAGAAGAAAATAATCCTTAATTATGCCTTAATTACCTCTTTAAACTTCTTATCTTGAACAAAAACAAAATCTATTTCTGCATGATCTATGATAAAATTTACAGCACCAGCCCCTGCATTAAAGTAAGGTTTTATTTAGACAACAATAATAATGAAAAAGATTGGTATTAAATCAAGAAAAATGTGCATTATAAGTTAAAAATAATGAAGTCCAATTGTATGAGGTAGTTAATTACCAAGGGTGTCATAAAGAGGCACACAAATGAAGCTTTGTGCACAACAAGCCTACATCATTATATTATAAACATAATTATTATGTTAATATTAAAGAAGGTAAAACAGAGAAAAATTTAAGAAAAGAGTAATTTAATAGAAATGGCAAACCTCCATTGCTACAATCCATTGTGGGCAATTAGATCCATAAACTCCAATTTTAGAGCCCTATCATAAGGTCACCACAATAGACATTAGGAGAAGACTAATTATCTAAATTAAGTAGAGATTATGAGTGAATTAGCTCTTTTGAAATCCCTTACAGATTCAGCACCACATGCTCTTAAAGCAGAACCAATTTGCATAACTTCTTCATAAGCTTCCTTGTATGTCTTCCATACATATGGTCCTAACTATAGACATAAATGAAAATATTAAAAATCAATCACTTTATTCAATTGACAGATACATAACTAATTATTTTTTAAGCTAAAAATTAATTAAAATTAAGGATCATAAACCTCACTAGTAAAAGAAAACAAAAATACAAAAAAAATGTTTTTCAAATCATACACATTTTCTAGCTCTAGGCGAAAAACATTTTTGATAGCTTCAAATACATAACTAAATTATATAATACAAAATAATAAAATAAAAATTATAGGAAGAACCTTTCCATCAACAACTTTACGCCATCCCAACATCCGGTTTTGAGAATGATTTTTTACAGACATACTGTAGATCATTAAAGATAATTATTCATCCAGAAAAATATCATAAAAAATAACCAAAACTTTCAACATTTTGTATTATAGGGAGTGAAATAATCACCTGAAAATATCCCAAGAAGTGTTGAAATCAGGATCCATTGGAGGGAATTGATTTTTGGAGAGGAGGTTGCGGTAAAGAGGACCAACACAAGGCATGCCATTTCTACCTTCTTTTCCTTCTTCAATCTTAGCTGCAAAACTCTTCATTCTCCTTTCCTAACCAAACCTGAACAACACATTAAAAAAATGAGCAACCACTAATTTATCAACTTATTAATCATGTAAAGTTAATTTCACTTGTCAATTTTCTCATATTAAATAACAGTGACAAATTTAAGTATTAATTGTCACTTAGGGTCTTGTCAACAACAAAAATAGTCACTTAGGGACGGCATATTTTAATTAAGCGCTAGATTGAATAATAGGAGTTTATCAATTTCAAACATAAATTAAGCAAGAAATTCTAATTAATTTGAGATCATATTTAAAAATAAAATAAATGACAAAGTAAAAATGTGATGAATGAGCAAAGGAAGTAAAGACAGACTCAAATATTAGCGTTGTTTTGTCTCCTTGTGGAGCTTCAAGAAATAAGGGTCGAAGAGTTTAGTTGGAAGTGTGAGACATGGAATGAAATACTAACCAATATATATTTATATTATATTGACCAAACGAAAAAAAGTTGAGAGTTTTATTAATAGCATAATTAAAAAATGTTGCAGTTGTAGATGTGGTAGTTAGAAAACAAATAGTAATAAATGCTTAATTGGATTTTTAGATTAACGGTATGTTGGCTAAATTATGGTTACCGTATATTTGACAAAAACTATATACATATTTTTTTTTTCAACAAAAACAACTATAATTTATAACTCCTATAAAATTACAATGTCTTTAAAAATATACACTAATATTCAGGAGAACCTTTTAACATCTTCTTTGGAGAATCCTACAGTATTTCATGTTATTTTTTATTTTCTTGACACCAAAGTTATTAAAATTACAAAAAAAGTAGGAAGTTAGAAACAACGAGGACTTTATCACCATACAATGAGGTAGGGTGAAAAAAGGACATGAGTCCCTTACAACACTTGTGTTGAACTTTAGATCTCCAGATCTAACAATATATGCAAATCAATAATATTTTTAAAAATGAATTTAGAATATATTAATATATACATAATATAAAACTTTTTTCCACTATGTTTCAATAATATTTCATAAAATTAAAACTTAAAAAACATCTTGATTATTTATTCTCTTGATTGTTTTCTTAAGGGGATTTTTTTTCTCTATCATTTATTTGTGTTATGGACCAATACTCTATATTTTAAAGGTTAAATTATATTTGTGGTCCCTTAACTTAATTTTAGGTAACGTTTTAGTCATTTATCTTTTTTTTTTTGAGTTGGTCATTTATTTTAA
>JBBPBT010001129.1:346181-358047 GCA_037974875.1 Cicer bijugum
GACATTATTTAAAATTTAAAATTGTAAAAGAAGAGAGAAGCAAATCTTATATTTAAAAAAAGAGCTTTCTCATTAAAAAGTACTAGCTCTATCCCTATTTGTTACAAGCACTTTTATTTTTGAACTCCAATTTCAACCATTAATATATTGTTAAATCATAAGTAATAAGGTAGTTTGAGGAACTAACATAGAGTTAATTTGATAAATAGATCATAAGTCTAATTTTTTCCAATGATAAAATAACAAATAATATTTTTTATAATTTAATTTAACTACAATTTTTCCTTTTTCCATTTTTTTGCTACATAAATACAAAAAAAAAATTAATAAAAATAATTTTAGTGGTATGAAGTTATAAATATTATTTTTATTTTTTGTTTATTATTATTTTAAATTTCATATTAAAATTAAGAATAAAAAATATTTTCATCACTCACAAAAACATGTGGGACAAATTAACCCCTGACAATAGGTTCATTCTAGTTAATGGCAAAATATAAACACTATAATCTTTCTCTCAATTTTTTTCTTGATTAATTTTTGTATTCGTTTTTAAATCATGACTAAATTATGTAACACTCTACATATTATATAATGGTTCACTGAAAGAAAACAAAATCATCGTAGAAATGAAAGAAATCGTAATTTGTAAATGAAAACACAAAAATACAACAAAAATGGTAGTAGAATATCTCAAATGGAAATAGTCAAAAAAACATCATTGCGTCTGGCGAAAGTCACTCCTTGTCATAGTTATAAATCACCGGATACAATTATGTTAGTAAGGTTTAGGGTTTTAATTTTCACCTTTTTTTTAATTATTTATTTCAAAAAATTTTGTTTCCACCATTTTAGTTTTCACTTATAACCAATGCAGAGTATCGTTTCCTTTCTTTCTTTTTTAATTTATCTTTTATTAGATTTTCAAACGAGTGACTAAACAATCCTCTTCTATTTGTGTTTGAAGGTTAAATAGGATAACAAACGTTGTTAATGACTTAACAATACACATCATCAATAATTATCTCAATTCTTTTTAGACTAAAAGTCATCCGTCTTTTTGCCTGGAACTAATTTATCTTGCGAACTTTTGAGAAATCAAAATATTCCTTTACTTTAAAATGAAAAGATTTACAAATTGATTGTCTTGTTCGAATTTGATTACCTTGCTACAAAATGGAGTAGAAAAAACAACTATACTTACATCCTTTGTTTTACAATAGTAACATACCCTGTTTTAGGATAATGTAGCCTTGAATCTGTGATCTGGTTACATATTGTTTTATGAAGCACAGTCCTCTGTTTGAGCAGCATAAACAGATCTGAACCACCGAGACAAATTGATTATGAATGGCGTGTACACAAAGTAGCAAGTGAGGGTCCATGTAACTAGCCCCTACATGTACAATTTAAATTATTACAATTTATGTGAAATTAATTAAATGTTTATTGTTGAAAGTGATTGTAACATGCACTACCTCGCCAAAGATTTCAATATTTGCTTGAGGATAATACCAAAGGTGGAGGAACCTGAAAGAAGAAAAAGAGATGAGAGGGTCCTATTGGCCATTAATTGTCAAACAAATATCACATGGAGTGGAAAGGGGTAAATAGACATCATACTCATCAAAATAGTAAACGTCATTCAATTTAATCTTTCAAATTTACGAAATTGTAATTTCATTATTGTAAGAATTTTAAAGACTAAAATAAGTATTTAGTTTACTTTATTAAGAGTATCTCAGCCAGTGGGCAAGCAAATCCAACAATGCATGAGAGGGTGAATCCTGGCCATGTTCTATCCAACAAAAACCACATCAACTCTGCTGCCCCAAATAATATGTAGGCTTCAATGTTGTCTGCTATTCCGGCTTTGTATAGTTCAGCACTCAATTCTATGAACAGTGCCAGTAATCTAAAATGGGAGAATCATATTTTAAATAGGCAAGGTATATTTTTTAAAAAATGCACAATAAGAGAAACAAAAAATCTATATTGGAGTAAGTAGTTACACGAGGGAGGAAATAGTTTTTGCTAAACTTCCGTGTTGAACCTTGTTTAAAACCCTCTCATCTAGGTAGAGTTGAAGCAAACCAACAGAGCAGTAAAACAACCCGAGCAAGGGAGGAACCTAACAATTATAAAAAGAGAGGTCAAACAGTAGGAACAAGTGGTGCATTGAAAGTGTAAAAGAAATTGAAGTTGAAACGCACCCAGATATTTGTATGGAGTGGACCAATGTGAATGGAGCCAGACTTGTAGACGACGAGATTCACTCTTGAATGGAGACCATCGAGAAGTGGACCGAGAAAGAAGCCTGTGCCGAAAAGTGAAAGTGAAACACTAGACCATGAAGTTCTAACGCTTGTTTGGTTATTATCTTTCACGGCGCGGGGAGGCTTAAGCACACTCCGTCTATGAGGTCTATATGTCTCAAGAGATGAAACAAGGTATTGCATATTTACTTGAACAGACGACAAAATCAATGGTTTTTACATCAAAACACTTTCATTCCATTTTATCAAAACCTGTTTAATTATGACCACACAGTCAACGACCATCACTACTGCTTCAACACAATGGAAAATTCAAGATCAGATAACATAGATTTAATAAATTTTTTATTTATTTTTAATTTTTAGTCTTTTAATTTTTTTTTAATTATAATTAATCAAATATTTTTTGTAACAATTTTGTTCCATGCTTTTAAATCAATATCATCTAAGTTTTTAAATTATTTTTTGCATGTATATTTAAAATATTATAAAAAATATCTTCCACAATTTAAATTTTTTAACAAGAGATTAATTAAAAATAATTTTTAAAACATTTAACATTTAATACTTTAAAATTTATATTTATTTTATTTTTTATTAAAAAATTTAAACTTTTGTAAGGGACATTCTTATTATGTTTTAAATACATCTATAAAAAATAATTCAAAAAATACACATAAATTGAATTAAAACTAAGGACTAAAATTATTGATAAAAAATATTTAACAATTATTTTTTTCAAGAAAAATTATAGAAGAAATAAAAATGAATTATGACAGATTTATAAAAGCCAAAAACTTATTCAACCATTTACTAAAAGACTATGTCTCTTTAAACCTGTTTTAAAATTTTAAAATATAAAAAAGTAGAAAACATTTTTAAATTTAAGAAAATTTAAAATTTTATAGAAATCTTTTTTTTTTAAGTTGAAAATAATAATGAAAAAACACTATTACATTAATTTTGAAATTTACAGGAATATATATCATGATTCAACTTGCTCAAATTATTCGCTGTATTTTGAGTAGGACCATTGTAAAAGCCAAATTAAATTGTTTTTAAACATGCAATATGCCAGCAAGAAACCCAATTACCGAGGCAGTCATCCTGTAAGTGTAAATAAGGCTAATATCCTGCTCATCTACTATTCAATATGTTATTAATCACAACCCAGTTTTCCCTCTGCTCAGCTCATCCTGTTTTCTCTATTTTCACAACTTTGATCAAATACAAATATGGTCTTTACTAGAAAGAAATGACGGGATAGGTAAGCAAATGAGCTCTCTATCAAAGAAGCTTATCGATTAGTTATTCCAAACTTCACTTGTTGAGATCCTATTAACTCATCTCAACTTCCATGATATTTTTAATTAAATACCTTCATTAAGAGAGAGAGAGAGAGAGAGACAGAGACAGAGACAGAGGGGGAAAAAAAAAAAGCAATCCTTTCAGTAACTAGGTTTTTGCTGATCATGATATGGTAAAGAAAATAAATGTTTTTTTTATTTATTTTTTTGCAAGTTTTGATTCTATTTTAATCTGTTATAATAATCCCCTAGAATTGTCGATTGTTCCATCAGTTTCCCTAAAGAAATCAATTTTTACATTCTTATGTAATCGTTTCGGCCTATAGGTATTTTCAGAAGCATCCACAGATTCTGCATACATTTGGAATATTCACCGTCCTAAACCTAATTAATTACATACACATCCGAATAAGCTTGGTTTGTCACTAACACATGATGGCTGGTACCACTACAAACCTGGCAATAATTTCCTAAACTAACCACAATCAGAAACTGCCAGGAGTTTAGAGTTCACTGCTGCTCACCATAAGATTCATTTTTCCTATCACAAGAACACTACAAATCATAACATCCATTCCAGTTGCCACCTAATGGATAGCATGCAAAACTCATTTAGTGACTACAATGGACTATCATAGCAGCATAAGAACGTTGAAGCACACACGGTTTTACAGAATCAAACAAAAGATTATGGTGAATTTAAGCTCTTACTAGGGAAGCTAAAGATCTGAGGCCTTTAGTTTTCTCTGTCTTTTTGATTGGGCTGGTGATGATGGAGCTTCAGAATGTCGTCCAGGCACCTTTACAGATAACATTTCCAAGATAAAAAATAATGGGCATTGACAATGGTTTAAAAGCATGTAGAAATAAAAGAGAGAATAATTAAAAATAAAATAAAAAACAGATACATACCTTGCGCTTTTTATCCCTTTTACCAATTCTTTCCCCTGAAACCAGTTTACATTACATACGGGTATTTAATGAACATGTAGACAAAATCTCCAACAATTAGAGAAAATCAGATAGCAATTGTAAATAAAATTAATCCATTACCCCCAGAACTTGTGGTATCCAGAACAAATGTCTGATCCTGATCGCCACCACGATGCAAATGCTGTCAGTAGTTTAAGAATCACATGAGGTTTGAGAAAAATAATAGCATACCCCCAATGGCAAGTCTAAACCATTGAAATTTGAAAACACTGAATGAGAATGTGATAGAAACAGATAAATTACAACAGTTCAATAGCAAAAGAAATAAGCAAATGGTGAAATATACTAATGGTATACTGAGAATAAGAACAGTGAGCTCTCATACAAAAGGAATAATTCCAGAGCCTAGCTTCTGACCAGAGAGTATCAATTCTCCTAAATATCTAACAAGCTAATGATTACTCAATGATTATTCCCTCACGTCCTCCCCTGCACAAATACCCCTCCTAACAGAATCATATGGGACCTACTGCCACCTCACTAACCAACTTCTTTTTTACCCCCTCATGGCCCACTTTCTTTCTCCTAGAGTAAACCTTCCACACAACAGGCCTCTTGGCAACTAGGCCTACATGAGGCCCAATATCAAGGTTACTATCAGAATATATCAAAATAAAAACCAATTCCCAACCTTTGGTGCTCCTGTTGTTTCACAGTGTGACCCATCACGAAAAGATGAAGCTTCAGCCTCCTTATTTTGCAGCTGAAACAAATTAAACACACAATCTAGATGAGTTAGTGAACAGACAATTTTGGTGTTGGTAAGTTTATAAAAACAAAATGACGCAAGACATATTTCAATCTGTGCACATACTAGTAGTAAGTAGTAACTCCTCATAATCCAAAAACAAGCTAATATTTCTATCACATATACCATGTACCTGTTTCTGAAGATTCAACAGAGTTAGTATTTCTTTTCTTAGTTCAAGATGCTCTGCACAAACAGCTTTTGTTGGAACCCTTGGTTTCAAATTAACCTGTAATCATAATCCAAAGAAATTAAAATAATCATGGGGAATCGTAGGAATTTTGCAAGAGTGATTAGACTACACTCATTAATGGAAAATGGAAAAAGCGACTAAAACTCAACTTGCTTAATAAAAATATCAGCAACATTAATATACTTTTTTATTTGTATTAGACGCCTAAGGAGGCATTTGGCAGAGTTAATTGAGCTTATTTATGACACAAGCACATATAAACCAGGTTCAAGCATAAATGAATTTGGGCTTATTTTATGCGTGTGTGTATATAGGTACACTTACTTTGCTACATACTATATATATGTAGAATACAGAAATTTTTTATTTTTGTCAAATCCCACTATACTTAAATCTTTAACTGTTGACTTAAACTACATAATATTCTTACTAAATCTCTAACATAACATGCTCTCTTTCATACGAGCTATTTAAGTTTGAAATAGAGAGAACGGGCATTAAATTCTAGACAACTTGATCATGGAAACTTAAATCTCAAAAGCTTATGTTATTTGTTTAAAACGTATAATAATTTGATTGTAAATCTAAAAAAATATTATTCTTAACCGAACTATTAAGGACACTGCTTGAGCTAGGACAAGCCAAGTCGGACTCTACAAGAGCTGAACCTGAAAAGCTTTTATAAAGTTTAGCTTCATTGGCACTCCACTCTCAAAAACAAACACCAAGTTAAGAGTTGAACAAAAACATTAAAAACTCTTCAGCCATCCTAAAATGAAGAATGCAAGGGTTGCATATACAGTTATAAATATTGATCAGTGACTACAACATGAAAGAAGAAAGGAAATATCTGAAATGCATTGAAGAGGAGAATAGACAAACCCCAAGTTCCTGCAAAGTTTGATCAATGCGTTTGATAGTTCGAAGTCCAGCTGATGAGCTTGCAGATTGCACCATTTGTTCAAGTGCGTAGGTTCTTAAATACACATTAAGCTGAAATATATCTCACTATCAGATTATGTTCTGAAGTATAGACAATTAGACATCAGCAACTCCTTGAAAATTGTATTTCACAATCGAAAAGAAAAATTTATTTCAGAGATTTTGTACAATGTAAGCCTCAAGTAAATTTTTTATAGACTTGATCATGAAAATCCTTGTTATTCTATATTTCTTGTTTTGGTTCTTTCTTTTCGGTGCTAGGGGAACAGGTGGGGGTGGGGGAAGGTGTTAATAACAAGTGTCAACAGAAAAGAGACACGAAAGAATAACTGGTAACCTTATTTAAAACTTACCATGCGGAGAGAAGCTATAGTAGATGCATTATCTGTTGTTATTGGAGAAGGCACAACTGTTGGTGGAAGATGCATATTTGATGAAGATACAGTTTCACCTAGGTTGGCCCTCTCGGTAATGTCTGCACCAGCATTTGAAGCAACGGCCAACTCCGAGTCTCTGGCAACCTAAAAGAAACATATTCAAGTACCAGATATCACTAATAAAACGCATAGATTCATGCAAAAGTTTAGGTGTAAGGATTTTATATATTCCACAAATTTTGGTACCCTAATTGATCCAATGAACTATCATATTTATATAATTTACTCTCGGTGAAAATACAGGTATTAATTTACATGAGTGAACAGTTCTAAATTCATTCTCAGGCCCATATAAAAAAATGTTCATATAAAAAATCGAATTGGTAGTATGCATAAAAACATGTAATATGAAACATCCCCCAGTATTTGAGGTTCACAAGTAGGAATATAAGAGCAAAACTAAGCAAGAAAAGAGAATCAGATAATTGTGAAACATTATCATTATCTTCATAAGAACCCCTCCTTTTCCTCTCAAACCGTAATTATGAGTGTCATAGAAATACAACCATTAAAAGTTACCTTGGTCATTAAGCGTGATTCAACAATTCTTTTTGCTTCAGCAAGCACCTGCATTTAATACAATAGTGGATACCTATATTATTTACTCCATTCTCTCTTTATGTATAATTTAATTATAGCTAACATGTGAATATTACTAATTAAAAGGGGAATGAGTCAAAACCTCTTCATCTCTTCGCTCTTGTTGCTTTGTTTGAGAGAGAATCAGGGACAGAGCTCGTTTCCGCTCCATCTCTTGTGTAATGTTATATGGTTCCTAAATTAAGGAGGAAGAATAAGTAACTAAGACCACATTGCAGCATCCTAATGCTGAAAACAGTTTATTTTTACTAGATGTGCTCAAAAGAAAGAAAGAGTGTCTAGAGAATAAAGCACAGCTTGTTCAAAAAGTTTACCATACCTTAACAAGTGGATGCACTGCAACATCTCCAGAAGATGGATTCCTAGCAATTAATATAGCCCGGGATACTACATGGCAAGGACAATATTACAAAAGATAACTTTAAATATGTCATTTTATTAGTCAAACTAAGAACAAAAGAAAGTGAAAAACTGAATGCGATATGGTTCATTGAACATAAAAAACATACCACTATAATATCGGTCCTTTAATTCTTCAACAGTTCTAGATGAAGGAAATCTATCAGCTATAACAATGAATCGGAGATTAAATCTCTCACACAAATCAAACAGTTGATCTGTTTCCTCCTTGGTCCATTTCTACATAAATATAATTTAACGGAATAGATAAAACACATTAAACATGCTATAGCAGAGACAAATGTAAAAATACCGGTTGAATGTCAATGGGTACTATGATTTAAACTTTTAAAAATCACACAGAATTACCCAATGGTGCTTAATAGTGTGTAAATTCATTAAATGGAACACATACATAAAAGTGTACAAAAAATGCATATACAAAGTGAAAGCTAGGTTTGGATATACAGATGCTTTCAAATAGATCATAAAATCTTCATTTATGTATGGCTAACTTGATCATTAGTGAAATATAAAAGATTTACCAACTAGCAAATAAACAATATTCAAGTTGTATAGTATTTACACAAAAAGGCCTTTCAATGTGCATTCTAACAGTAGAGGTTATTAAAGAGACCACATTCACATGATACAGCACATATAATTCAGTTCTTTTGCAAAAACTGTTGTTTAAGCAAACTCAAAGGCAAAGTTCCAAGCAATTTTACACATGCAGTCTAGAAACGATACCTACAGGATTTGCCAAATATTTCTCATACTCTTCATCTGTGTATCTTGTTGTGTCAACAGACTGCATCAAAGCATGTAAACAAACATTAAATCTCGTGCAAGTAGAAGATACTCCCTTCGGAATGAAATATAAGCAAAAATAGTAGCTGAAAAGTTGATGTATCGGGTTAAAAATTTAGACCAAATATATCAACTTTCAGTTACATTTTTTGCTTATATTTCATTCCAGAATAGTACTTACTAGAGTCAATTGAAAAAGATCATAAAATTGCAGAGCAGGCATGAAGGTAGAGACTGAACCACCATTTACCTTGTTATACTTGGCAAAAGAATAGTCCCCTGTTGGTGGAGCACCATTTACAACTTGGACCTGCTGCAGTAAAAGTTGCCATGATTATCAAATTGCGAATAAAATCATGCATAGGAAAACCTACTTTCCAATTAATGAATCAAAGCATATTGTTGAAAAATATATTATTTTTTCAACATAAGGAAACATAACCATTTCTTCGTTTCCTTTTTTCCACAATTCAACACAATTTTCTTTCTCAATATTAATCACTAGAAACTACAAATAATACCCTATATTTTCAGCCGCCCCTCAGCCCTCGGCAATTGTCCATACCAGATCTAAATATCTGAGGTGTGTTTCATCTCCAATTAACCACGCCACCCTTGCCGCTGGGACCTGATTCTCCAACCAATGGAGGCTTGTCATTTCAGGAGCATTGACATGCCCCCAACACTATTATCACTCTTCTGCCGTATGAGTCCATCCTCTGGGAGTCCCTTGATGACACTCTAATATTCTTTGTTCATAACTTGTTTTCAAAGACCTCGCTGCAAACGATATCCTGGCCAAACCCACTCATCACTAGATTCATTCCCCACCCACACATTGGTTGTTTAGCTCTCTCCCATTCCCCGATATCTGCATTGTTGGAAATGCAACAGAATTGAGATTCTTGTGAATCAGGCTCATAATTCTGGCAGCTAAAAGATCACTTCATGCAATTTGTTTGGGTGGAGTAAGGATATGCATCAGAATGTGGCTTTTGACTATCATGGAAGAGACACATAACAATATTTCCATGCTGCTAGATAACATAAATTTCACATAAATTAACAGATGAACTTACCCAATGGTAAAGCCGAAGATTATCTTTACGAGCAGAGTTTGTGAAAGGAAGCCATTGCCAAATGACCTGAATGGGGAAAAATTTCAAATGTGTGATAATAATGTCATGAGCCGATTATCATAAAAGCTTAAACTGTTATGTAAAAGCACTTAATTGTTTTATATCTAAACACAACTCACACAAGAGCCATTTGGGCTTGAAGCATAGACAATGTTCAGGCCAACACAACATATTGTTGAAATTCAGCTTTTTTTTAATTAGAATTGCAGGATCAATAAGGATCGAACTCTCAAAAACTTGGTTAGAGAAAATCTGATACCATGTTATTAATTAACCATCTTAAGAGCTTAGAGATTATTGGGTAAGAGCATATTATATATAACAAATAACATCCCAGCATCGGTCAATAATTCATTAAGGCAACACTTTTGACAGCAAGTAGTATCCAATGCTTTTCTTCTTCAAGAGATTCTTAGGCATTGGTTTATAGTTTCAGTAACACACATGAATGGACCATAAACTCCTCAACCTACACGGAAACAAGTACCAAACAGGCAAAAATAACAGGGACTTTTCAACCGAGTGATTGAGAATTTTGCAAAGAAATGTCACTCTAGTATATATATTTCTATTCTATTGTTTTTTTTTTCTTTTGCTGTTTGAGAATCCTTCCTCGTGTTTTACGTATCAATGTACCTTCTTAATTCCTATAGATAACAAAAGTAATGACAGAGTCACCACCTAGAACTATGATTTCGCTCACATGCATCATTCATGGCATAATAATGTATTTCACAATGTAACAGAAATTAATCAAACTTGGCATGTTGTATAACTAATCACTAGTAGATTAATCGTGTACAGGGCAAGAAAATTGTACATTTTCCAACCCAAATTTTGTTCAGACTTTGTAACAATATTATGCTGCAATCACTGATCACAGCCCCAATAAACAACTAAAATTTAGCTATGTTTAAAGGCACTTACAGTGTAAAGCAACATTACACTGCCATCCTATCAGAACCATCCAATCAACCAGATTATATGGTACAGCTTTTAAATCAAAGAAACTTATCTAATTATTTGTTATTGTGACGAATTATAATTGGTTGTCAGAGTAAACCACTGAGAGTGCGTTTCTTTCACTATCGTCGAAGAAAAAATGTTAAAAAAATAAATAACCTTTCCGTCCGAGGGAGGCCTTTGTTTTAGCAAAGACAAATCAACTGCAGGCATAAGAGGTGCCAACCCACCCGTAAGTGCATAAACCTACAAATTCAGCAACACCAGAAGAAAAAAAAGTTAAATAGGTTAAACCCTATGGTGGAGAAAAAAAAATTGAATGTGTTTTCGTGGAAAAAGGAAATGAAATAGTACCTCCGGAGAAATGCCATCAGGTTTTCTCTGAGAATCTTTCTGAGGTGGAGAGTTCTTCTCATGAACTGGGATGGAAATATTGGGCAATCCTAAAATATCTTTCACATCCATAGAAACATCTAGGGTTATTATTCAACTAAATTTCAGAATTCAAAATCACTCTCTCTAATCAGGAATTCGGTGTTGTAATCTATTGAGTTTGAGACTTTGAGTTAGGGATTTTGATTTTAGGGTCTTCTTCAGTTCTAGCGCCAAAAATTTGAGCCGTGAAAAAGTAACGCACAATAGATTCACAGTCTTTGCATGCTTATTATTATGTTTATGTGACGGGTTAAACTACCTGTTCTGTAGTCTTCAATTACATTTATTTTGTTTCATCTTCCATTGCATTTCAATTTATAAGTTTGAGATGGCTGTATAGTTTTTTAAATTTAGTGTATTGATTTTTATGTGTAGGATATTAAAACGATATTAATTTTTGTAATTTTTTAATAATTTTCGTCTATGATTGTAATAATATGTTCTAATTAATATAATATAATTATTCTTAATTTTATTTAGAATATATATAAATAAATAAAATTAAATTTGTATCATTTGTTATGTATTTTTGTTATATTTATTTATAATAAATATTTATTTTATTTTTTTATGTATCAATCATAAATATTAGTCTCGTAGTTTTTTAAAAAATTGATTAATGAA
>JBBPBT010001129.1:372871-388012 GCA_037974875.1 Cicer bijugum
TATTCATTTTTTGATAGCTATTTTTTTTCTTATATTCATTTATTGAAATTTGTATCCCTTAAATTTTGACAATGGTTAAAAATAAAGAAGACAATATTGATTTGTGGATAGCTATTTATCTTCTTATATTGATTTATTGACATTTGTGTCCCTTAAATTTTGACTATCTTTAAAAATAAAGAGGATAATCTTGATTTTTTGTTAGCTATAGGTGATTTATAATATTAATATTGTCAATATAATTATATTTATTAAGACAAATGCTAATAAGTGTCATTAAACAAACACACTGATTAAGATTCCAAATATAAAATTTTTAAAATTTTTACATTAAAGATATATTAGAAATTGCACATTCCAATTTTTTAAAGTTTAAACTTTATTATTTCCAAACAAAATTACTATTTTCGATTGTTTAATAAATACTTTAAAAATATTTATTAGTAAGACCTTTAAAATAAATCAATAAATTAACCTAGTAACTTAAATATATACTTATATTTAAAAACAAATTATTTTTTCAAATGATATTCAATTAGAGACAGAAATAAATAAAGCTAATATCTATGAGATGTCAAGAGACAAAACCTGTGGTAACACATGTTTTAGGTGTGAACTGTGGACTAGCCGTCCATGAATTGAAGAACATGATGTTCCAATTCTTACAAGATAACACTTAGTCAAAAGTCAAAACTCAAAAGAATAAACAAAGAAAAAAAAATGACCCTCCACGGCCTGCAGTGCTCAGGAAACACCTGCGCTACTATATGTTATGTTCATTGAATGTTATACTGTTGAGATTAATAAATAAACAAGTTTGCAATTTTTAAAGATGATTTCATTTTCAACAAAAACCGCCTGAGAAAAAAGAATAAATTACCCGACCATGTCGTGTGTGGATTAGTGAGAGAGAAACAGAGGAGATTCTCTGTTTCTAGTAGCTAAAACATACCCCAACATCATCATGCGCATTTTGACGAGTTACATTATTTTTGTTTTATGAGTGAAGTGTTACAACGTTGTTGCTGCGGCATCTTAGATAAAAAAAATGGATTTTAAACTAAGTGATTAGATTTGACAAATAAAACAAAATTAGATGAGTAGATAGATGGTTATGTTCTTCTTACACTCTTCTTAATAAATAGTCAGTTCAATACTTTAATGTTGAGTCATGTAATTAAAATTATTGGATGTATTAAAATTATAAAAGTATTTTAGAACATGAGTTTTGTTAGTCAATTGTATGTATGTCTTTTACTCTTCGATTCTAAATTATAATTTTTTTTTTAATTTTACACGAATTAAAAAGACATTTTATTTATTTTCTTTGGAGCTATTCCTCTAAGCCTTTTCTAGGTTTTCTAATATTTATTTGGTTTTCTTTCATGTATACTCTACAAGTGTATTTGCGTGTCATTTTCATTCACCACCGCTATATGAACCACTCCCCACAAATATGGCTTACTAGATGCCCATAACTCCATCAATTGTTTTGAAGCTAAGACTAAGTTCAAGACAGAGTTTTACTCTGTTTTTATTTTTATTTTTATTAATCTTAATGTAATGGTGTTTAGTTTTTTTATTTTAAATTATATTTTTGATAAAATAAATACTTAAAAAGTAAATGTATATATTAATATATTTCTTAGTGAAGATGATATTTATAGTACACAGTGCACCATGAAAGCAACATAAATAGATAATAACTATTTTTAAGTTTTAACTCAATTAAAAATATTAATATTATTAAGTTTAATATTATTTTTCATGTTCAAATTTAATATCTCATATTTATATAATTTTTTTATGCTATTTATTATTTTATTTACAGACAAAACAAAAAGATAATAACTTATAAGTGATGCAACATCAATACTATTTTTCAAGGGAATTTTTCAGGCAATACAAAGTTTAATTGGTTGAGTGATAACTTCGAATCTTTAGTGATACTCTCTTTGTCTATTTTTTTTTTTTTAATAAAAGAGGGCATAAAAGATCAAGAGAAAAATGAACAAAAATAATTAACAAGCAATCTTAATGAACTTAGGGAAAGAGACCACATAATTATCATTAATTAATATTATCATCAATTCATCTGACGAAAGAGTTGGAAAACGAAGAGTTCAATGTTGTTTAATATAAGACTATAATTGACTAGTTAATATGTACAACGATTTCCTTAATGCCATGTATGGTAATTGTTTTTTAAAAAAATATAGTCATCCATTTGCTTTTGACATATCTTATTTCTAAAGAATCAAGAGTCGTTATCGATCATTAGATTTGTAGTCTTCTCTTATCAAGTTAACTTCAACCCATGCAACATTGCACACATCTTAATAGTGAAAGCATTATACCAATTTTTCGAGCATACCCATAATTCAATTTCTAGAAAAACTCCAAAAAAGAAATTCAGATCCAGCAATAGACGTAAAATGCTTGTAAGTACCATCACAATTGATCCTAATCTAATTGCTATCTTGTTGACTCAAGTGAACATGCATGATCTCTGATCTCAACATATGTATATATATATATTTTTTTCATATGATTTTCATTCTCAATCTCCTTCACAAGATGCATAATTGTTTTAATTGTCTTTAATTTTAAAAGACATTTGTTATTTTTTCCGTACATAACTTTAATTGATACTCCTAATTTGTACTAAAATATAAAAAATTAATATTAAATATGTCTATAAATAAAAGATAATTTAATCACATGTCTATATAAAATAAAATAGATACATTAAATAATTATTAATTTTTTTCAATAAAAATAAAAAAGTGTTTATATTTAAGGATGAAAAGAATAAATATTATCATGACCTAATAGTATCATTGCTCATATCGTAATTATGCTTATTTTAGAAAATATTCCACTGGATATTTTTTTGGAAAAACGTCAACAGAAAAGGCGACCATTATTTAATTTTTGTTTAATGAAAAAATGGTGATAAATTCGCCGTTCACTTGTTTTATATGAAAATAGAATTATTTGTGGACATCCAAACAACACATATACACCTTAAAATAAAGAAAAAATAAAGATAATAAAATAAGAAACGAAATACATTAATAATGTGATAAAACAAAAAATATTAAATGAGTGTTTGGAAATAAGGGTACCCAAATATAATTTGTTGTATAAAAATACCAGACACAAAAAAACCACGAGGAGCTGTGAAGTTACAGTGATTCTGTGAAACATTAAATTTCAAACGGTCAACCCATACGCGTAACTCACACTGAGATGCATGAGATGAAACGTGTATAGATTAGAGTATAAGGTCAAGGATTACCTTTTACAAAAGGCCACACACGGTTCTAAAAACAGGTGGGCAGTTGGTTTGGGAACAAAGTAGTTGAGACGGTCCGAAAGGAGTCTATGTTTAATTTGATTCCACTTGTTTGATCTTTATGTAATACGATTTTTTTTTTGTTATTTTAATTTATTTATATAAGACTTTAAATGTATTATAGTTGAATTTGGTATATTATTTACTTATTTAAAATTTATGATCTTATTATAATATTATTGAATTTGATTTTTAACTTAAAGTTTAAAGTATTATTATTTTAATTTTAATTATCATATTACATACAATAAATTAATTGAGAGTTTATACTTATTATAGATATAGAGTGATATAGCTTTTGATTTTTATTAGTCATATTTAAAAGTTTTTATATAAAAAATAGACTTTTAAATAAACTTTCAAATCATAATAAATTTTAAAGAACGTCATATTAGATTTTAAAAAATAACATATAATAAATAATTAGATCAAACTTTAAATATTTAAAATAAAATAAATTTATTTAATCAAAGTATGATCTGACCCACTCCCACTCTTATAATAGTATAGTAGGTACACCAATTAAGGAAAGACAACCATTACTAGTTGGTTCTCAAGTCTCCAGTTTTTCTTTCCACCTAAAACCTAATTTAGCCACTTCCTACCTTCAAAACTTACTCCTTAAACTAGTACTAGTATTAATTCAAAACAAATGTAACAATCCCAATATAAATATGATTAAGATCTATATAAATTAACCAACTTCTAGTGACTGAAATCATTCCCCCGCTTACACATTCTTCTTAGTTAGTTATACAATATTTCATTTATTTTTCTTTATCAAGATTCTATTCCCCTTAGTAAGCGTGGACTAGAATTAATAGGTTAGTGATCTTTAGAATACTTGGATTTCAATTAGAATTGACAAATATTGAGATTCCTTCGTGCAATTACAAATACTATTTTACTTCCTTTTTTTCTCTCCTTCCATTTTTGAATTTCAATTCCCTTAATTTCACCCATCTTCCGCTGTCTTGTCTACAAAAGTCCACGTCTTCTTTAAATAAACATTAGTAGTATAATATAAATATATCTTTAGTTGTTATTTAATCACCATACCCCATCTTGGTCGTTCACATAATAAAATAATTAGTTTTAATAAAATATTTCAATTTATTTATTCAATACCCTCTTTCCTTCTCCCTTATCATGTATATAAATAGAGTATACATGATGCCACTTTCCTCCAACCAATAATCTATATTCCCTCTATAACTACTCTTTCTATAATATTCTTCATTCTTCTATATCTATCAATCAAAATACATATATCAATGGTAGTAGTGCCATCTCCAACTTCTATAATGATAAGAACAAAAAAAACAAATGCAGTGGGAATTCCGACAATCGATCTTTCTATGGAAAGGTCGAAATTATCGGAATTAGTTGTGAAAGCATGCGAGGAATATGGCTTTTTCAAGGTGGTGAATCATAGTGTGCCAAAAGA
Source organism: Cicer bijugum (assembly GCA_037974875.1). NCBI lineage: Eukaryota > Viridiplantae > Streptophyta > Magnoliopsida > Fabales > Fabaceae > Cicer > Cicer bijugum. The sequence goes on from JBBPBT010001129.1 coordinate 377,677, forward strand.
GGTTATTTCAAAGTTGGAAGATGAAGGAACAGAGTTTTTCTCAAAAACCTCTCTAGAAAAGCGTCAAGCTAGTACTACTACTCCTTTTGGTTATGGTTGCAAAAATATTGGCCCCAATGGTGATATGGGTGACCTTGAGTATCTTCTCCTTCATACTAATCCTCTTTCCATCTCTGAGAGATCCAAATCCATATCAAAAGACCCCGTCAAGTTCAGGTATATATTGATTCTTTCCTTCATTGTTTAATTAATTATACTTAACTAGTAACAAATTTACCTAGTTTTTATATTGAATATACTTACAAAATAACTTATAAAGTGAATAATATATTTTTTAATTGAATACATTAATAAGAGATAAATTTCAAAAATAATTTTTTTAAATAATATTAAAATTGAGAGAGTAATTTACATAAAAAATACATATATTTATATAATTAGTTATTGTAAAATAACTAATTTGAATAACTAATTAATCAACTAAATAAGATTAATAGTGAAAAGTGTATTTCTTTATAAACATTTGCTGCCGCATAAGTACTTCTCGATAAATAATTATGTTTTCCTGAACAACTTCAACGTGACCAAATAATTTTCCATATTGCTTTACAACTTCCATATAATAATAATTGGGGAAAGAGCATATATGGTGATACTAAGATATATTAATGAATAGAAGAAGAATAACGCAGATTGAGGGGGATTTAATTACAATTAAAAAATAGTATTAATTAATAAATTGGTAATCATGGAGGGGAATAGAGTAGGGAACAAGCTCTAATCAGTTTGTGTTTCTTAAGTGCCAAGCAGGCTGGTAAGGGCTGCCAGTCTATACTATGACTAGTTTGACTTAATATTGATATATATACTCCTATTCTATATTTGGGTGGTTGAATTTTCATTTTTTATGTGGTAACATTTCAAAAGGTTGGAATGAATATTAGGCTATATGTGGGTGGATAACAAAAAGATTGTTTAGAACATAAATATAATAGTATTATTGGTGATTGTATCCTTGACAGGGACATCTTCCCTTTATATTCGAAATTCGAAATGATATAATAAATTAATTTTAATAGTCTAACAAGTGCATTTTGCCTCCCCTTACCATTTTCTAATCAACTTCTAGATATACATATATAGTATGTGTATCAGGAACAAGATACACTATTTTGAATAAATTAAGGTGTGGGTACGTTCTGTGAATAATATATATTTAATTTAAAATATAAAATTATAATAAAAATTTAAAGAGTCACAAATTTTATTTAATTACAATGATAAATAAATTCAAATTTATAAATAACATTATATTAATATATAAACAAACTATCAATTTTATTTGTAATAAGATAGTGAGAAAAATGAAGTACCCCTCGAGTATTATTAGTATTAGATAAAAATTTGGTAAAGATACTTCATTCATTTTAGAAGTACTCATGTGTTATATAACTTATGTATGTAGTTGTTTTCTAGTGGTTGATTTAACTATGTGACTAAAACTTCTACAATTTAATTTAAATTAGTTGAAGACCATTTTTATTGCACCGAATGGGCCATCTGCCTTATACATAATATTATATCTGTTTATAGATATAACTAAATCATGAAAATTTAAAATATAGTTAAATGTATTTATTAACAGTAAGTTAATAAATTTAGTTAAAAGTTATTGATATAGTCAAAAAATTTGAATAAAAAATCGTATAAAATATGGATTCTGGTTAAAGAGGTCTTATAATTCATTTTAAGCAATTCATAGTCGCAAATATTAGCTAATGGTGATGTAAAGGTGATAGAGAGCGGGGGGAGGGGAATAAAATCAGCTGTCCATTCTTTTTCACTGTTTTTGTTTTTTATAATTAACTGGAAACAAATCAATAAAAACAATAACTATGAATAAATATTTGTATGGTTTAATTTTTTTTCTTTAGATAAATAAGAAGTCAGCCAAAGAAAATAAGCATATTGTGTCATAAGTTGGTACATCAGTATCCGAATTCAATCTCTACAGTTGTAATAATCATCAACAAAACTTTTTTCATCTCAATCAAATATTATATTTTTGAGTCACTTTCCCTCTTAACTAGATGATTAAATTAAATCTTAAGATTAAAAAAAAGTTAAATTAAATCTTAATTAAGTAATTGCTATTAAGTATTTAATTAATTTCAATTAAAATAAAATTGTGTGCGAGTTTAGATCCTAATTAAAACAAACATCAAACTGTATTTATCTCATACCAAATTTTAAATGAACGAAGTCTGTTTTCTCTAAAAATTAGAGGATTATAAATTCAATTTAAAATAACAGTCTAAACTTGATTATTACAGAAAGTGACAATTGATCATAAACTTGATTATAATTTCTTCTCTCACTTTAATATTTTTAATGTATATTTTAATTAATTAATTCAAAAATATAAAATACAGATTCAAATAAATTAAAAGAATTTTAAAAGAATTAAAGATGAGAGAAAAAATCACTAAACTTGGTTAAATCGGAGCCCATCAATTGGTGGGCCAATACAGCTAAACAAAGTAAAATACTGTGTTTATAACAATGGACTTAACGATAATGCATAAGCGTTGGTTACTTTCGGCTTCAATTTATCATCACCATCCAGAAGGTAGAATTGTACTTGTCCAATGATGAGTCAGACGAATAGGCCACAATTATCCCCGGTACAAAACGAAGAACCGAACTAGGTTACTTTTTTATTTTTTATTTAGTTCAAATGAACTAGGTTAATTTTGTCATCACATGACATCATTATTTTTTTTCTTTTTTTATTCTTGTTTACAATAATAAAAAAATAATTTAATATATTCATTAAAATAATTTTTATATATGAATATATTGAACAAAAACCAAACTTTAAGTATTTAAAAATACAAATTTTAATGTATTTATAATTTAATTAAAATATATATATATATATATATTTTTATACTGTAAATTAATTATAACCGTCAAATTATTAAAAATATATAATTTTTATTATAATTACTTTTAAAGTCTTGCACATGAACTACTGTAATACATTGAGAATTAATCTATAATTGACAATAGTAAGAAGTGAAATTCTACTCCACATATGTCAATTTTAAAATGTCTCAATATATTTATTCTTTAAATTTATGCTTAAATGAATTTTTTTAAACTACTTTTTATTATTTAAAAAATTATAACAACAAACTATTATCTATAAAAAATATCAACAGAATAAAACTTAATTTTTTAATGATTTTTTTAATTATAATAAAAAATATTAAATTTTTGTTGCGATAAAATATAAAATAATTAATATAATATTTATACCCTAAACAATAAAATAAAATTTTTAACACTAATCTTTTGTAAAATAAAAAATTGATAAACAATTATTTAATTTAGTAAATGAAAAATTAATTTAGAGAATAAATATGCTAACACATTTCAATTGATTAATATATAGTAAAAACTCCCAATAACAATGTTATGATTTGATAGAAATAAAGAAACAAATTTTACTAGTGGGTGATATTTGCGAGCTTAAATTGCATTGCAGTTGTGCCGTTAATGAATATACAGAAGCCGTTAAAGAAGTAGCATGTGAGATTCTTGAGCTAGCAGCGGAAGGTTTGTGGGTCCCAGACAAGTCCTCACTCAGCAAATTTATTAGAGACGTCCATAGTGACTCACTCCTAAGGATCAATCACTACCCTCCAGTGAAGAAAGGGAACGATAACTGGGACCCATGCCAACTCCAAAATAGTAACAAAAATACTATTGGGTTTGGGGAGCATTCCGACCCTCAGATCTTAACCATCTTACGGTCCAATAATGTAGGTGGCCTTCAAATTTCAACTCACCATGGTTTATGGATCCCTGTCCCTCCCGAACCTAATGAATTATACGTCATGGTTGGTGATGCCCTTCAGGTAACTTCATTTCTAATTAACTCCATACTTTTATATTGTTATCACACTACCAAAATATTTTATTTTTTCAAGTCAATCATAAAGAATTAATACATGTATAAAAGCTTCTTATAATAAATTAATTATTTGGGTCGACGTCGGATTAAATATTAATATTTAATTATAAGACTATGATATATAGACACAAATATTAGACATACACCAAATAAACATTCATTGTGTCATGTCAATGCCACGTAGGTTTAAATATGTGTTTTTCACCATTTCACCACATAATAATAATTGATTTGTAATTATGTTTATTTGTTTCTAATAAAAATAGTGGTTATGTTTATGAAGGTCTTGACAAATGGGAGGTTTGTGAGCGTGAGGCACAGAGTTTTAACCAACGAAATGAAGCCCAGAATGTCAATGATGTACTTTGCAGCACCACCTTTGAATTGGTGGATCACTCCACTGTCTAAGATGGTGACGGCCCACAATCCATGTCTATATAAGTCCTTTACATGGGCCCAATATAAACAAGCAGCATACTCTCTTCGATTGGGAGATTCTCGTCTTGATCTATTCAAGGTTCAAAAACAAGAAGATAGCCATCTCGTTCATGCTTCTCCCTCTCCTTGATATACTTGAATCACATTCATTGTTCATACCCCCTTCTTTTGTTTCAATTATTATTATTGTTGTTTCTTGTTTTATATATAGCCTTAGTATTTTTTGGTTTTGAAATGTCGCCATGAGTGATTTAGTGATCTACTATGTAGAGAAAGAAGATTAGTCACATAATTGGTATTGTAAAATATATATATAATGTAGGCAAGCTTCCAAGTCCTATACAAGGGAATTTTGACATGAATTATGTTCGATGACTTCAATAGCACCATCATTTATTTTTCTACTTTTTACTTTTTTTTCTTTCAACTTTCAATCAAAATAATTTGCCCAAATTGAAGAGATTATTGGACATATTTTGTTTAACAAAGTAAAAAGTACATAGCCTATGTTGACACTAAAACAATTTCCAATGAGTCATTCCCTTAATAAGTATTGGACTTACATGGTTGCTTCTCTAACCACTCTCCTCATATATGTGGAGTAAAATTTAACCGACAGAAGAGATTATTATATAAATTAAAATTCATCCAACAAAATATATAGAGTCATAAATTTTCTTTTAGAATATTCATACTTAGCTGTTCCAATAATCAATGACATTATTAACACTAACATGTATGTAATTGTTTAATATTCTAGTAATTAGTTATAGAAATGGAAATGATTATTTGTAAACTACCAAGCATTACTGATAAATTGTTAAATTTTTAGAAGTAGGTGGGCTAATGAGCCAAGTGTTGCCTTTAATGAAATGGATCCCAAGAAAAGGCTGGGCCTCTTCGTCAGTTAGATTCCGAGCCCATGGAACTCTTTCAGACAAGTTGGAGCCAGGCCCACTACATTTGTACTCTCCATAATATGCATTCCTACATTAGACAGAAGCACACAATAAGCCCTTAAACGCATTTGCATAATAATTTGTATAAAGACAAGGTATGATTTATTGTGTTATAGTAGTAGTACTAACACGTAACGGTGTTCGTGATTCCAATCACTCCATCCTTCGGGATGGATAGTATTGTCCATGTAGGTGTAAGAGAAAACAACTCTTGAATAATTTCCCCATGGTCTTCCAAGATAACTATGTCCACTGCCTGTTACATTGCTGTTTTTAAAGGAAAATCCACTCGCCATTGACGTATCATTCGAACGCTTTTGAGCAGTGATGAAGGACAACGTCTTGGCTGTGCTGTGTATATGGCAATTCTGCATTCCAATTTAATTCAAAACTAAGTAAGCTGTGGTTGATTAAGCAACAAGCAATTATGGTGGCACTAGCTATGAATATTGTTTTTTTTCCATTTCTTTCTTTATGTTGTCAAAATATGAAATATGTCAAATTATCATTAATTTACTGTCAACTCAACTTAAAGCCATGAGAGTTCCTTTGCATAAAGATAGTACTTGAGAAAAAATTTATATGCTTACGGTTGCTATTATTTTGACCGTTTTTTTGATATTATAACACATAAAGTTATCGTACACTCATAACCAATGAGAACAAGATAACACATAAAATAAAAATTGAAAAAAGAATTTAATGTAATTATTTGATGTTATCAACACCAAGCATAGACAACTAGAATATTGATATTTTTTATGGGTACATCGGTATTGAATTGATGTTACACGATGAGGAAAGCATTATCCATTTAGTAATGATATAATGCAATTATACAGACCCCAAAATAGAATAGAAAGGAATTGGAAGAATACCTCGTAAAGGGACCTCCCATAGCCGAAGATGAAATCAACAGTGCCTTTAATTAAGCAGTTGTTGAAGTAGTGAAGGCCTTTGTGATCATATAAAGTGTCTTGAGCCCCATAGAAAGAGCAATTATAAAAAGCGGTTTTGTTTGCAGACACACGAAGAGCAACACCTTGTTCCTGTTTTGATGCATTGTCATGCCTAGCAGTGTTCTGTTTCAACACACATTCAATTGTACTTGAATGACCATTTAATATACACGACAATTTTTCATGCATATTCAACATATTTCCTACGATTTGACATTTTAGCCTTTTTAATTAATAAGAAAGTTAATTTATTTTAATGAGTACCTCAAAAATAATGTTGATTGCAATAAAATACCGAGCTTCCACAGCAACTGTTGAAGTGTTGAATGTCTTCATTTCAGTCCCATCTTTTCCAATCATACCCTTTGTATCATTTCCAGTAATAGTTGGTCGGTCCATCGCGTCCCCTAAGAATGTTATGAACGGCTTTTTTTTTGGGATTGTAATTTTCTCCCTAAATCAATTAATCATCACACCAAGTTACATAACTTCCGCAATACTCTGCAATTCAATTTAACTAAATACAAAAAAAATATTTTAAAGGTAGAAAAACGGTAACCAAACTACATACACACGCATTTTTTCTAATTTAAACTCTAACTTAAAAACGTTAAGTCAAAATTGAACGTATGGTAGCTTTGTGTTACTGGTTTTGCGACATTGGTTTTTGAACAAAGTTCTATGATTAATTTTGTGAGTTTTTTTTTTGTTATAAAAAACACATTAAGTTACAGTCAGCATTTTTTGTACCTGTAAGTACCCGGTGCAATGGACACAATAAATCTTCTAGTGTTGTTTACTGGAATGCTATCAATAGCTTCTGTAATGGTTTTGAAATCAGCAGTACCATTTTGGTTAACTGTGATTCTAACTTGATTTCTCTCAGCTTGCCTCAGCTTCAAATCAAGACCCTGTCCAGTTGCACTGAGTACTTTCCATTTGTTTGCCAAAATTATCTTTTTCTGGTAATCCTTCACGTTCCAAGATATCCACTTGTCAAAATCTCCCTGCATTTCTGAACTGCAAGTGAAGTATAACAATGAAAGAAGAAATAAAATGAATTGGAAATGGGTTATTCGAACCATTGTAATGCTAGTATTACTGCAGTTAATTAATTTCTAGACAGAGTACTAGAATCTTATTTAACACATGCCAATGAAGAGACCATATACACATAAATATATAGATAGATAGACATGTACATTTAAATGATAATCACAATGCTTATATAGCCATTTACCATACTAACCCTCATTTACTAGTAAAATTGGCAAGCTAACTACAAAGTAATAGAGTATATTGTTCCGACACAGGACACTAGTTTTTTTCTTTACGACTCTCATATCAGTTTGTAAAAACTAGATATTTATATATATCTACATATAATTATCTGAATAATTATTTCAATGTGTTATCTTTTTCATTCATGATAAATGTTCAAATAAAAAATAATTTTACATGACAATAATAATTGATAGAAAATTAAATATAAGACAAAAATAATTTTTAATGTCTAAAATTTCATTCAAATCAAGAGAATAAAAATTATTTAACTTAGTTCATTAAAAACTTTCACTATAAAAATTAATGAATGCATTATAGTTTTTTAATGATGATAGAGAACATCAATCAATAATAACAATAATTTTACAACATTTTAAAAGTAGAACATAGCAAATTTACTACGCGGATGTTACCACCGCTGACATCAATTATTTTTCTTCTCTTCTCCTTTTATCCCTTATGCTTCCTCTCCTTTTTGTGCGGTAACAATATCTTAGAGTTTGATAATAATGTTATCTAACGATCAATCACGTTAAGCCACATTATTATTTTAGATCTAATTAATTTTTACGTAGTTTAAAATTTGGGTTGATTTTGCTTTATAGATATCGATACTTAAGAAATACATAACAAATTATATCGTTTTAGAATACATGACAACGTAGTAGAAGGATATACTCATTTTATTGAATAAATATCCGGTATATGTTTTCCTAAATTTAAATGAGGGTAACCGTGTCAATCTAGTCTCTCTTGTTATTAATATTATATATATATATATATATATATAATTACAAAATTAAAATAAATTTATCACTAATTAGTATTTAAAACAACTATAAATTTAATTGATCCTATAAAAATATATTTGAAATGAGACGTATTTGATCTAGAATTATAGACAAATGGATTAGTATTTGTAATCTTAGAGATGATTTTGAAATATATTATTACCGTGTAAAACTAGTTTGATAGCATCTAACTTTTTCATGGAACAAAATGAATCAATACATTTTTATAATGATTTTGTTTTTATCCTTCCATTTATGGAAAATGTACCTAAGTTATAGAATGGGCGCCAAAAAATGATCTAGAACTAAATCAGGTACTGGCCGTAGCTTAGAAGGAAGAAAGGAGTCTGGGGACCCATATTCCAAAGTATGATATCAATTTGCAAATTGGCTTCATTATCAAAAATAAAATAACAATGTACATATTGACTTCAATGACTCGAAGATTAATCCAAAATGGGGATGAATTGTGGCATGGCGGGAGAAACTTGCTCAAATTCATAGCTGTAATCCATTTTTTAAATGCCCAAATGCTTGTTGTGTGGTCGCCAGAATTTTTATATATTTGGGATACACATTTATTTGGAAATGCCAATAGCAGAGTATATATTTCAAGAAACAAAAATAGCCGTGTGGGAAAGGACTTTTTTATTTTTCAGAATTTGGAATTTTAATGCATCCGGTTTATCATACAAGTTGGTCACACAATTGGATTGTTAATTTTAGGAGAATTTATTTGGTTCCAAAATCGTTTTAACTATATCAAGGTGAAAAGAAATACAATTTATTATATTGGAATGGAATAGAAAAAAAATATAATTTATATACACTCATTGTGATTTTTATACTTAGTTTTATAACTAAGTTTTAAGTAATAATAAGATAATAAATGATAGGACAATAGTAACAAAAAATTAACTCACTACAAAATATTTCAACTCTCACAACATGCATAAAGATAGATCTTGTTAATCTTTATGATATATATAAACTTTGTTCAATAAAATACGTAATAAATGATACATTTTTAATAAAAATAAACTTATTGTCAACATCTCAATTTTCGAAAAGGAATTGTAAAAATAAAAGAGTTTGGAAGGCAATGGTTTAACTTCTTCCAACTCTCCTTTTTTGTTTTGTTTTTGAACTCTCAAATTGACGAAATTAAATTACTTTCTTGTAGTGGCACCTATCCTAAGTCCTACTACTCATGTCTTGTTGTCAGCCACAATCATAGATAGTAATAGTATTAGTGTGTGTGAAATCTTTAAAAATGATCAATTAGGGCAGGGCCCTCTTCCACATACATACTATTTTAAGAGCATCCACACACATATGTAGTGTATGAACACAATTATCAAGTACTAGCTTGGACACCAACACACTATCTTTCTTTCCTCTTCTTTTTTTTATTATTTTATTCTCCTCTTCTTCAATTTTAAAAATTCATTTGATTGGAAAAAGAGATAAAAAATATAAATAAAATAGACTTTAATGAAATGTAAAACTAAAAGAAAAAATATCACATCAAAACTTGATATCCCCTCTATGTTGTATGAGAAACTTGAATACTTACCATTTACCATCAATAGGTTTTCTTTCAGTGATTGCAATAATTGAATTAAATCTAGAAACTTAAAATTAATTTATAAAATCATCCAAAATTCGTTTCTTCAAAAATATTTCATTGATAAGATAAAAAACTAACCAATTCTCTTGATAGCAAGATTCATTCACTTACAACGTAATTGTTTGTTTTTTTAATTGTACTTATTTTCTTTTGATTTCATTTTTTTTTAATTCTAATTTTGAGTTTCTCATTTAGTATTCACGTGAGAAGTAGTTTTTTGTACTATTAAAAAGAAAAGACTTGAATAAGTGTTTAGTCCCTTTAAATAAATTATAATGCATTTTTAATTTTTCTAG
>JBBPBT010001129.1:390002-408906 GCA_037974875.1 Cicer bijugum
TATATTTAAAAATTTATATTTAATTGATTGCTTATTAAAAAAGTTATAAATTTTTTTAAGGAAATTTTTTATAATATTTCAAATGTTACTGAAAAAGTTATTTAAAAATTCAAATACACAATAATTGATATAAAATTAGAGAAAAAAAATGAAAACACAAACTTTTAAAATACTAAAAGTTGCTAAATTTTTTTACAATGATTAAAAACAAAATAATGAGATTTTATGAGGATTAAAAATTTATTTATCTTTTAAAAACTTCTATTTCATCCAAAACAAAACCATTTTATATTTCACTCATTTTTTTTATAAAATTTATATTTTTTTTCAATAACTCTTTAAATTTATTCTATTAAGAACTCAAAGATTGATAAATCTAAAAGAAGAAGGTACCAGAATGACTCTATGCCACTTAAATCTCTATATGAATGAATGAAATAGATGAAAAACATAAACGAAATAAACTTTATAAGGTCACAAAAAATTACTTATCAAACTTTAATCAGTCTAGTTTAAATTTTTAATAAAACTTTCAAAACAATTTACTTTATTTGCTAATATCTGATCTTAACAAACTTGGTAACATTTTCCAAAGAAAAAATAGGTGTTGTGTTTGAACCGGGATATATGAGGTCAGCTGTGACCATACAAGCGACATTGAAAGGCATACCAGTAAAGAAATCAAATTAAACACGTTGACTGCCCAAATTCTCAATCACGTGTGAACGACTCAAGACTAGAATAATATATGAAGATTCATATTTCAAGGTGTTGGTTTCAAATGTTGCGGCACTTAGTGCTTCTAATGAGAAACCCATTGAATTTTAACCAAGTAATACTGTTAGTATTATAATAATTTATTGTTTTAACACTGGTTCATGTGATCCTGGTAGTCATGACACCTTTTATATTTTTAAATTTATTTTCTATTATATATATATATATATATATATCTTTAAATTAGTTATACAAGAATTTATATATATATATATATATATATATATATATAAATTAAACTATGTGATACATAAGGATAAACTAACTAACTAATCTCGAGTTAATAAATTCTAACACTATAATTAGCAATTCAACTATACTAATTATTAATAAGTTTTTTATATGATAATAATTGATATAATGTGATGCTATTTTTTTATACTATTTTTTTTAATTGTGAATTGTTTTAATTAATATGTGTATTTTTTTAGGAGTGACACAATATTTAAACATAAAAAAAGTTCATGCATTTTTTCAAGAAGAAATTTTTTTGACAAAGATGAAAATTATAAAATGAATATATTTTATTTGATTGAATTGTGTGATTTGTAAAAATTGTGTGACTTGTCTGAAATATATGGATATATCCATTTCCTGTCAAAAACAGATTCTTTACTATTTTCTAACTAGATTTTCTATATTAATTGTATTTTATAATTCGATTAATATAGATATAGAATTATAGAAATATCAAGCAATAAGCAATAATATTTTTTATAATACTTATAACTATAGAATAGATTCGAATTATAGAATTTAAATTATTCTATTTTTATAATTTAATATTTAATAAAGTTGAATATTTATTAGATTTTTTATTTGAATATCCGTTTTTTTGTGCGTGAAAATTGTGTTACTTGTGAAAATTAAAATTCTAATTTTTCTTAACTTGTCTATTATGTATGAATTATGTGATACTCAAAAAAAACTATATGACTTTTAAAAATTTCAATTATAATATTTTAGTTAATACTTATCGCTACCCAACTCTCTCAAATATTTTATACAACATCCCACCAGGAGTCTTCGTACTAGTTTAGAAATGTCAAACTTCCTACCACGTTTTTTAATCTATAGGCTTCTAGAGTTTTTGTTATAAGGTAAAACACAAGACCAACTTTGAAGAATTAAGCTATAAAACAAATGGAGGACAAGTCAAAACACACTCCTATGTAACAAGTAGAGTTTAGATTGAAGATGTGTTAATGTCTAATATCGATATCATGCTAATGAATTTGATTATTTTAAAATGATAATTTAGTAAAGTGAATGAATTAAAATATGACGCTAACATGTAAATTAAATGCAATTAATTTTATTTTCTTAAATTGTTCTTAGTGTTTATAGTGTTTATGTTCATGTTAGCCGTTTGATTATTTTTAATATTTCATAGACTCACATATACAAGTCCTTCCACCATAGTGTACGTAGCTTGTGAGTCTCAATATATTTCAAACTAATTTGATTTTCTGTTTATCTATAGAAACAAATCAATTTTTTTTATTAATTGATAATTAGAAAAAGAATTACACAATTACAAGTCACTTATAATGTATTATGTAAGAATAGGACAATTACAAACAATTAGTCACTTAACAATGCCACTAAATAAAATAAAATTTAAGAATGTCACTTAAACTCTAATCTAAAAAACTGGATCATAAATCAGCAAGTTGCTGCTGCAAGAAATATAAATTTTCATCCGTCCACAATTCTGAACCACCAAAACCACTGCTATGTTCAAATGCTTGGATATCATAACAGTTCCACTCCTGCCACGTTGATCCCAATTCCGCACTATCCATTAAATCATAAGTTACGTTTGATTCAGAGAGACTGTGAGGTAGCAGAACATCAACCTCGGACGAGTACGACGAAACCTCAGACAACATGAGAGGATTTGTTGTCCCACAAGTTTCACTGTGAGCTTTAATGGCGGTTTGTCTTGGTCCAAAAGAATTATTATTAGGAATTGCAGTTCCACTACTTGATTGGATCCTCTCTATGAGACGTGGAATCCAAACAAAACGTAAAGTATCCCTAAATTGTTTGCTGTTTACATCACATTTGAGTTGCTTAGCTTGTTTCACCACTCTTGTCCTCCAGTAGTTCTTTATTTCATTGTCCGTTCTTCCCGGTAATTGTTCCGCTATCTTAGACCACCTTCATTAAACAAAATTAATTAAATGTCTGGTCTACCACGATCATATTGCGACCTTAATTGAAATTACATCAATCAATCAATGACATGGTTTAATTGTATACATACCGATTTCCCCAACGGGAATGGAGATCAAGAATCAAGAGCTGTTCTTGGAGAGTAATGTTCCCGTGTCGAACATTCGGACGCAAATAGTTCAACCATCTTAGTCTGCAGCTTTTTCCGTTTCGTTTTAGACCTGAGCATCGAGCAACGGAGTTCCAGTGACCTTCCCCGTGGACGGACACATAGTTAATAAGAAGAGTGTCCTCATCCTCTGTCCATGGACCTTTCTTCATTGCCATATCTTGTTCACTTACATTTGTTGCTGATAAGCCACAATCTGATAAACTTCTCGTTACATCAATACTGGTTTTGTACATGTTATCCATGTTATGTTAAATTCAATCAATGTATTGACTTTGGAGTACTGAAGAGATGGTTCTTAAAAAAATCTTAGGTTTGTTCTGTTTAGGATATTAACTTGTTAGAAAATGTGATTTTATAGAGAGAATTTAGGTGAAGTTGACGTTGGATTTAGGAGGATCTGCACTGTAAGAACTGAGAATTTGTCAAAACTATTAAAAGAATATAAAGTGAGGGGCTGCGATGATAGCTGAATACTTTCGGACACAAGAATAATTAATTAATTGATTAAAAGACAATATATTAGTTATTTGGTTATGTTTTGGCGATTTGGAGTTGACCCTTTGACTTATTACACGCATATTCTACTGAGTTTACAAAAATAATAATTTTTTATTTTATTTTATTGTCAAATAGTCAGAACTCAGAAGGCTTTAAAATACTCGGTCGTTTCTGGAACCAAAATGGTTCCTGTATCTGACTGTTTCAGGTCAACCTTCCTCCCAAGTTGCCATTAATTAATAAAGCTTACTTGTTACAAATACTTTTTTTAGGCATAGTCGTTTGAGATACTGAAAACCTATGAACTTGTATGTAAACAATATTTCTTATTCCTTCAACTAGTTTACCGCAAATGATTTAATTCCACATAACAAAATCACGAAGAAGAAATAGAATAAGTAATTAGGAATGACAATTTTATTTTGATTACCGTGTTTGATGTGATTCAATGCAAATTAATACGTAAAATTATATTGCAGTTTAGTCGCACCAGTAAATACTCGCGCCTTTATGATTTGCACATGTGATTTGCACGAGTCGGTGGAATTTGGCTCATGTGCTGTATTGGCATTATATAAATAAATCATGAATTCATATTTTAATTACTTAATTAACTTTTTTTAAGTTAACAATTTATTATAAATAAAAATAAAAGAAAAAAAATAACTGAAGGACATAAACATAATTCAGAAAAGAAAAATGAAATAAAAAATATCAAAAAAGTTTATTAAAGCATGTAGATTTTCTTGCTCTACCATTATTTTGCTATCATCTTTGATTTTTTTTTTTTAATTTCAATATGTTCAAGTCGTGAACAATTCTGATATTTGATATGAAAATTATTATCACTAATAATAATATTTGAATATGTCATACTTGAAATTATAGCATTTGAGTTGACTTCCAAATCAAAAGACATTTTATGATTTTGAACATTGTTCTCCTCTAACATTATAAAAACCAACAATATACATATTTGGACATTGATGATGCTTTTGTAGATAACTTATATTTTTAGGACCTATGTAGATTGTAACTCACAATTCTCAAGTGTCCCTGGAATGATTTTTGATTCCTCAAAATCAATCGAGTTCAAGTTATAAACTTCTCTATGATTTTTATCAACATTTTCTTAATCAAAGAGATAAAATTCTTGAATAATAGTGGTACCTCCTTGATCAACATTGGAGATATGATTAATAAAAAGAGAGTTACCAATACGGAACACATTATTACCTATGCATTCAGTTTCGATCTTTCCTAGAGCAACAATGCTTTCAGTGGCATACTTTTTTGTCAACTTCTTTACAAATGCAACACCTTCGATAGATTAAGGTATTCTATGAACATTAGAATTTTTGCGACAATTGTATATGGATTGCCTAAAAGCATTACACGATTCATAAAATAATGATAACTTTTCATGATCAATGTAAATAAAAAATGCATACATTCATGTTCAACAAGAATGTAATTTCTCAACTCTTGTAACTTGTCTAAATCGACCAAAACTCTGAGCAAAATATCTCAACATTTTCTAGTTGGTTGCTTCATCAAGAGATAATGGGGTTTCATACCTAAAGCAATTATGAAAGTCATACTTGACCTTCAATATTCTTGAGGCAGGTTGTAGGTTTTTAATGTTTTCAAGAGACTAAGTTATAATTTTGTCAACAAACATCAATATATTTGATATATTTTAGGGACCAAATCGACCTTTAACCCTATGTAGATAGAGCCCTCAACTCATTTAGTGAAGATCCTAATTATTTTTATTGTACAATTGAACTTTTAAAAATTATATTGATATCCTTAATTTTTTTACATTTTAAACATCTTAGAATTTTATATTTGTACTTTGTCTAAAATACTCAAATTATGAAATTACTCTAATAATATCACTAGATATTTCTCTATATATTCTATTTGTCTTCTCTTTATCTTATCTCTAAACATAATAACCTTACTTTTCTCATCTCCTCTACACACCTACCACAAATCCCCTAATTCTCACATCTCCTCTTTGTTCTTTGAAAAGATATTTGCGTGAATGAGTATAGAATGGTTGTCTCAAAAGTAAAATTATGATTTATGTGATTTTGAATAAAAAAAAATACATATGAATTTGTTTGAATGTACGAAAGTAGAAAAAAAAATTAAGAAAAAAATATTTATATTAAAAAAAATTGAAAAATGAATAATTATTAATTGTATTAAGGTTGTGAAAATAAAATTATATCTATAGATAATTGTGGTTGGTGTAGCTTGATATATGCTAATTGGTTGTGATAAATTTTGACTATATCTGATATGACATATGTTAATATATAGGCTAATTAATATATACATATTGTGGTGTATGTTATTGTAATTTTGAGTTCTATACAATATTATACTTTTCATTTATCCAATAAAATTTTAAAAATTTGGTCATTCCAATGTTTGAGTTCAAGCTGCCACTGTCTATGCCTTTATGTTTTTTACCAAATTCGGATTGAAATATTTCATCTAAGAGAAAATTTAAAGAAGACTAGGTTTCAAATTTCATGTTCCAACTATTAAGTTTTTTACACAAAACCGACAATATGATTCGTGTATCATCGTTAAACATTGTAACTCCTTGTTTATTTATCTTTTAAAAAAATTGTACTTTCACTTTTAGGTTAGAAAAATAAAATTCTATTATTTAGGTATATTAGACTCATTGTACTTGAATTAAGGTGCACTGCACTCTATTTTATAATATCGACATCTGTCAACTGAGTTAAGACATAAAGATTGATTTGATGTATGTATAATATTTTGATTTATTTAATATTAGAGATGTAAAATTAGTTACAAGTTAGTTACTTTAGCTACAACTTAGTTATCATATTTCAAAATTAGTTGTTTTAATTTGGGTATATGAATTTTATTATACCTACTATTATAATCACCTTTTTTATTTGATTAATATAAAATTTATCTCTATTTTTTGCTTTTTTTTTCATATTTAATATCAATATTTTGCATATTCTATGATGGTATGAGAGGGCTATTTATTCCGCAATTTTGTTTCTCAAAATTCTTGAGAAAATTTTCAAATAACCGTAATCAATTTATCTTTTCTTTATCATTTGATTCTTAAAAATTTTGTTCATTTATTTCTTTTTGCCTTTCAAATTGCTAATTACAATTATCTCCATGATGATGATAATAAAAAAAAATTAAAAATAAAAACCATACAAAGATATTAAGGAAAACCTGTTTGTCAACCAAACTATTTCAAAACCCAAGATTTCTTTAATGTTTTGATATCAACATTATTTCTATATCAACAAGCTTCGACAAATATGAAAAAGATGAATTTAAATCTATTTGTTGATATTTTTCAAGAAAAGTAACAACAGTTGGTGAGAAAAGTATTTATTTTTTGTCAAATTAACCAATAGAATATGCAAAATAATATTTAGTAAGAAAAGGAGAAAAATAGAGATAACTACACAATATCCATCTTAGCTCATCAGACAATGTTTAATGTTATATTCAGTATCTTGGTTTAAATTATTTTAATTTGTAGCATATAAACTTATATACATGAAAGAGGAGAAAATTTCTCAAACTGTACGAGTTATTCCTTAGCTGTTTGGGGTTCAAGAATATGTTTGAAGGTCCTTGAAATCCTTTAATGAAAATAATTTCTTTTTTATTAATTGAGCACTGAATCATATTGTGAGTGTCATGTTAAAATAACTTCTTTTTTATTAATCAAGCAGGTTTCGATTAACTTGTTTTTCATTAATCAGACAGATTTCGATTTTTGTGAGTGTAATTTTACTTCTCTAAAAGGATTTGCTTATATATATGAATTATTGATAAGAAAATAATTATTACTCTTATATTATTAATTGTGAGATTCATCATCATAGTACTCATTATCATTAGGATGGAAAAATGAAACAATAGACTAGAGTTCGAGTAAATTTGTATTGATAAGAATTCAAATAAGAATGAAATATTATCACACAGAATGGAAATAATTTTTTGGTGATTTATTTGCAATGGGAATATGAACTCCGTGAAAAATGCTTAAAATAGTGTTGGTGGGCTCATAGACTATAGGTGGAAAATGGACATAGAATCAAACTAACCATGAGCCATAAAAGTTCGTCCCAAAAGTTATATATCCTTGGATTCAAAGGGTTGTTAAGCTTAATTAAACACACATGTAAAGAAAGGTTCAAATACAGAGTTCTATTGTGTTTGGACTTAGGCATCAAGGAAACGGACATGGGTACCACATGGCACATGGTTATTCAAGTGGCCAATGACAAGTTAATAACTATTTATCTTCCTCCAGAATGGATTCATGATTGTTTATATTCTAATGAAGTACTAACAAGATAATAACTATTTATCCGTGTTAAAGGGTTGATTTTCCGATCCGGCAGCGAAAAAATCAAATCACGTATAAAAAAGGGAGTAAAGATAAAATTAAAGGGGAAAAAGATCACTCAGTGATGGCAATAAGATTTAAGGTTCGATTCAGCCAGCAAATTTCCTCAACTTTAATTATCAGAAGAAGGAGCTTTTATATCTTCATCGCGAATACTCTTTCCCCGAAAACAAACAATTAACAACAACGATTTTGAAAAGAAAAGTAATAATACGCAGCGCATGTTATTTCAGTTACAAAATACAATAAAATTAAACACGAAAGAAAAGAGAGAAATAATTAATCAAAAAGTGGAAAAGATCACTCAGTTGTGCGGGGTTATCGACACGCAAAGTAGACTCTCAAAAGAGAGAGGAACCGTGCATTCCGGTCTGTTGAGCTTGAATTTTATGTGGTCATCACCGTGATCTATTCCAAATATTGTAAACAATTCATTTTTAAAACAACTAAAAACAATGTGAAATTAAAAGGTAACATTTAACCTATAAAGATGTAGACGAAGAGGTACTCAACAACGGTGCTATCACACTATGCACATGCTCTGAATTTATACCAAGTCATTTTAGGGTTTTTATGGCAATTCTTTGGAAAAAATTTATTCTATACCCTCTCGTTTTTAGATTTATAACCCACAATTTTATCAAAATGCAAAAATTACCCTCAATCTTTTTTTTTTAATATTTTACAAAGTCCAGAGTTTTTTTTTTTTTTTTTTTTTTACCATTTCATCATTTCTGAAACAATACAAAAAGATTTTTTATAGGTGTAAGTTTTTTCGCAACTTCCGAAAAACTATTTCGAAAAATTCCGGTATATAGAGTGTTTTCGGATAACTTTTTACAAGTTTTTCGATACAAAATGATGTTACTGGAAAACTTTAAATAAAATTCCGCTACATAATGAAAATATAAGTGTACCAGAAAACTTTCTTCAACTTTTCCGGTATAAAAAGTATTTCCAGAAAACTTCATTGACAATTTATTTATTTATTTTTTTAATTTTTTAGATGTTAACATATATTGATAAATCGTTACTATTATTGGATAAAACATGTGTCGATATTAAAAATACTTGATAAGGTATCCAGTAGAACCACTCTAAATATTTTGGGGTACACTCAAATGAATATGTAGCTGAAGGGATCTTGTGAAATATCTCGGTG
Organism: Cicer bijugum; assembly: GCA_037974875.1. Lineage (NCBI taxonomy): Eukaryota > Viridiplantae > Streptophyta > Magnoliopsida > Fabales > Fabaceae > Cicer > Cicer bijugum. Next base: position 399,225 of record JBBPBT010001129.1, read on the forward strand.
ACAGGGGTCACATATATCAACCATTTCACATTTGCGCCAGATAATCTAGAAAGAGTTAGAAGTGGCGGGGATGGAATATGTTGTATATATCCAAACTGTTTAAAACACCTCTCTGATAGATATGACACTATTGTGCTACATAGTCGAAGGTGATTAGATAACATAATATCATCAAAGGAAATGACATCTATATGGTTCTTGCATGGTCTCCATATGACTTCAGTATGTGTCAATGCGTCAATCATATGTCTATACTCAGGGATCTTGTATTTGTCTTGTTTGTAGCTACATCTATTCAGGTAATGCACTAAACATCAGCACCCTGATAACCTCTTTTACAAATATTTTTAAATATTTGTAAATCCAACATTTTTGCAAATATAGATAAATTAATTAATTATAAAAATAAAAATAAATAATTATTTAATAAATTAATTATAAACATGAATTAAGGTGCACTATACTCTATTTTATAATATCGACATTTGTTAAGTGAATTATGGCATAAAGATTGATTTGATGTATTGTGTACTATTTGGATTTAGTTAATATTAGAGATATAAAATTAGTCACAACTTAGCTACTTTAGTTAGGTGTTAGTTACAACTTAGTTATTTTAGTTCCAAATTAGTTGTTCTAATTTGTATATACGAGTTTTATTATACCTACTATTATAATCATCTTTCTTATTTGATCAATACAAAAATTATATTTATTTTTCTTTTTTTTCATACATAATATCATTATTTTACATATTCTATTATGTTTTAAGAAATCTAATTATTCTACTATTTTGTTTCTTAAAAAATTATTGAGAAAATTTTCAAATAAACTTAATCAATTTATCTTTTCTTTACCATTTGATTCTTGAAAATTTTGTTCATTTTGCTATCTTTTCTCCATTCAAAATTAGTATTTCTCCATTTTTTTATATTTTTTTCTCTTTCCCTTTCAAATTACTAGTTAGAATTATCTCACGACGCGATGATAATAAAAAAAATAAAAACCATACAAAGGTATTAAGGCAAACATGTTTGTCAACCAAATCATTTCAAAATCCAATATTTATTAGATGTTGTGATATCAACATTGTTTCAATATCAACAACCTTCATCAAATATGAAAAAGTTTAGTTGAAGTCAAATATATTTGTTGAAGATTTTTCAAGAAAACAAACATTTGGGGGCAAAATGATTTCTTTTTAGTCAAATTAACATTCAAAAAAATGCAAACAATATTTTACATGACAGTGTAAATTCTATATTCGGCACTTACCAACAACCAAAAAGCAAGATTGTTCTTGTTTTTATAAAAATAATCTATAATTGAATTTTTATATAGAAGTCTTAGTGACCAAAGAATTGCGAGGTGCAAACTTAATTTAACGCCTATTACAACAAAAAGAGAAGAAACAATATTACATTACAATTTTTCTTGTTCTTATTTCAAATAAATAATAAATCTTCAAAAAATATTTTAGTTATTTTTTTCCGACATTTCAAAATTCTTTAGTTTATATATTTGTTGTTCATTATAGGTGTTTCTTACAACATAATTATCTTAGTTAAAAATTAATTGTTTTAATTTGAATGTATAAATTTATTATGCCTACTATTTTATTATGGTGCACTTCTAATGATGAACATGTATTGGAAACTTGTCACCATAGCACAATAAATAGTTCATAACTCCACAATATGAATTATAGATCATCATCCAATATTTAATGTTTTATTTAGTATCTTATTTTAAATGGTTGAATATTGTAGCAATTAGGACGGAAAAATGAAACTATAGACGAGTTCGAGTAAATTTCTATAAACAAGAATTCAAGTAAGAATAAATATTGGTGATTTATTTGCAAAGGGATTACGAATTTTCTACAGTGAAAAATGCTTAAAATTGTGTTGGTGTGCTAATAGACTATGACTGGAAAATGGACATAAAATTTAACAAACCACGAGCAATGAAAGTTCGTCCTAAAAATTATATATGTTTGGATTCAAAGGGTTGTTATGCTTATTTAAAACACAAATGTAAAGAAAAGGTCAATTACGATAGCCCTTCAAACAGTGTATGCATATAATAGATCCATAACGTTAACGATACTATATAAACTAGTAGACACAAAATGTAATAACGTGTAAACATAAAAAATGTGGAAAAATATATTTATGAAGAAAAAAAATTGATCCGTTAAATGATTGATTTTCCGATCCGGCAGCGTAAAAATCAAATCACGTATAAAAAAGGGGTAAAGATAAAATTAAAGGGGAAAAAGATCACTCAGTGATGGCAATAAGATTTAAGGTTCGATTCAGCCAGCAAATTTCCTCAACTTTAATTATCAGAAGAGGGAGCTTGTCTATCTTCATCGCGAATACTCTTTCCCCGAATACAAACAATTAACAACGACGATTTTGAAAAGAAAAGTAATAATACGCGAACAATGTTATTTCATTTACAAAATAATAAGATTATTTACGAATGAAAAGAGAGAAAGAATTAATTAAAAAATGGAAAAGATCACTCAGTTATGCGGGGTTATCGACACGCAAAGTGGCCTCTCAAAAGAGAGAGGAACCGTGCATTCCGGTCTGTTGAGCTTGAATTTTATGTGGTCATCACCGTGATCTCTTCCAAATATTGTAGACAATTGATTTTCAAAACAAAACTAAGAACAATGTAAAATTAAAAGGAAACATTTAACCTATAGAGACGTAGACGAAGAGGTACTCAACAATGGTGCTCTCACACTGTTGCACATGCTCTGAATTTATAGCAAGTCGTTTTAGGGTTTGTGGGCAACGAGTAAGGCAATTCATTGGACCTCAAAACTGCTTTGGGCCTCAAAATCATTTTTCTTTAATTAATTGTATTAATTTTATTTATATTACGTTTTTTATATTTTAATTTAAAGTTCACTCATTAATTGTGTTACTAATTAATATAGTAAAAAATAATCAATTATGTGAATGCTTTTAATAATTAATTTTGTATTGTTTACCATTGTAAAAACTAATTACTATGCTTAAATGACCTCAATAATTTTATTTTTTTTTATGATTTATAAAACAAAGTTTGAAAACAAATTAAAACTCAACACATCGAAAATACAAGTGGAATCTCTTCAAACCACGTAAAAAAATTAAATTATAAAAATATATATTAAAATTAATACAATAACTAATAATAGAACAAATACAAGTGAAAGATTGTTGATGAACGTTCAATATCACAAACACATTTGAAGTATACGATTTCTTTATAAGATTCAAGAAAGAAATATCTTTAACGAATTCAAACTCTTCTATATTGCTAAAGCTTCACTTCACCTGCCTCTAAAACCTGTAATAAAATAATTTTTTAACTTGTAATAAAATAATTTTTCGACAGCTAGCAACAATAACTACTCCTACATCATATCTCATTAGAGCATCAATACCTCATATGTCTTCATCCATTGGATTTGCTCCATAAACATTAAGTCTATAACAACAATTAAATAGGATGTCTAATGAACATAAGATATAGACAAACTCCGATCTCCACTTAGAACTATAAGTGTCAATTTCACAAATCAACTAATTATAGATTATAGTTCATATGTTGGAGGAGTCAAAAAAATTATAATTAAAAAAGTCCCTCTAAATAAAGTTCCTGAAGCTAAAGAACCTCCCTTCAAACTTTGTAAGCCTAGAGGGGCCGATGAGATTAGCTTTTTCAATATTTATCTTTTGATTTTTTTTAAAAATATCTTCGAAAAAAATTTCGATTATTTTTTTCAATAATTTTTTAGAACAATAGTTTTGATTGTCTTTTCAACACAAAATAATTAAAATTTTATTTTATTTAAAAAAATTTGCTTTTTTTTAATGATATAATTTTTTTATTTTTCCAATAAAAAGTTAATATTTCAAAAAATAAGGTTTTGATTTTATCGAGAAATTATTTTTCAATAATTTTTTATAAAAATGAATTTCAAAAGTTCTCAAAAAAAATATATATCAATAGACAAAATATTGAATCCATAAATCCACCATTTAGACTCACAAAAAATAATAAAATAATGGATCGATGTCTTAAAAAGTTATATTGATAGGGGATTTCATATTACGAGGCTTAGAAGGAGGCTTTTTAAAAGAAATGTTATATTTTGAAGCCTAATAGACAACTCTACTTATAACCTACAGCAACGTCGAATTAACACTATTCAAATGATCAAGAGATCTATGTGTCTTTTGAATAATGGTAATCACATCAATATTAGTCTCTTTAAAACATTTTATTTATTTCTAGCACACCATATTTCATAACAAGTGGCCAACACGTCTACAATCACATTATCATTGCATCAATATCATTTTTTTCCAACCACTCCTGAAATGGTACGTACTCGAAATCATGCAAATTAAATATCAGACTTTAAGTGGAAGCAAATTATACCTACTTTGACTACTAACACTTTATAAAGAGATATAAAATTGTCTCGTTATGTTGCCAACAAAAAATATATAATGGATCAAAATTGATTTCTTTTTCAAAAATATCAATTTTCCGGATATTTTTACATATAGAATCCTCCAAGTAAAATAAATGTATTTTGAAATTTTTTTTATTTTTACACTTGTTAATCAATGTTATTTGCTGAATTATGAGAGATACATACCTCACACCTTGTCTTTAAGAAATGATACAAACTCTTCCCTAAAAAATAGAAGATGTGAAGCACCCCACACAAACTTATATTGTAGTTGATAGAAATAAAGTGGCATTGTTGAGTTTCAAAATAAATAAAAACTTCATTAGGTAAGGGCATTTCAATATTAAATATCATGATGTGTAAGTTTTAAGACAAACATAGTATCACAATTATAAGGTTTAAGAGACCAAAACTTGTGACCATTTGATTAAGGAAGTCAATTATCCTTCCATACATGAATTTAATGATCATCATTTACTCTCCAAATAACAACTTTCTCCGTAACATCTAAATGAACTTGCAAAATAACTCTCCATGTATAACTTGGGCAATCAATATGCATGACACGTTACCCTTGTTTAGACAACATTGCAAAGTTGAAATCATGGAATGTTCTAAAACTCATATCCCCCTTTTTCCTTTACACAATGTCTCCCAATTATTTATATATTCACCTTGTTTGCTACCCCACAAAAAACTTACTAACCATGTTTTCAATGTGCTCACATTAACCCTTTCAAAATAAAGTGCAACACATGACATACGAAGGAATTGCATAAATCATTGTTTTTATCAAAACTACTCTCCATTCAGTTGATAAAAAAATCTTTTTAACCATTCATTTTCTTTCACACTTTATCTTGGACAAAATTAGATATTTGTTGCTTACACCTACCAACAAAACAAGGCAATTCTGAATACTTCGAATGACATTCAACAATCTTAAATTGAATATAACCTTAGAACAAAATTTTACAATCATCAAATACATTTCGACTAAAAGAGATTTTTGATTTATCCAAATTAATTAGTTGACAAAAAAAAAACTTGATAATTATTAAACTTTCTTTGAATGGTCCGAACATGTTGAAGATAATCCCTATAAAAATATGAAGTTACCATTTACAAATAATAAATAATAAATGATTAATTTTTGGAACCTTTCTTACAATTTAAATTCCATGAAAGACCTTATTTTCTTTGTCTTATTTAGAAGACTAGAAAATACCTCTACAAATAGGATAAAAAAAGATAATGAGAGAAAGGGTCCCATATAATTTTATTGTTATTAGTTTGTTGAAGGATTTTATTTTGAATTCTACTTTTGGCTTCTAGATTTGATGGATCAGTCTGGATTTGACTTCTAGATTTAGATTTCTAGATTTTGAATTCTACTTTTAGTTTCTACATTAGACAAATTTACCACAATTCCAAACACATGTGTAATACAGAGCTTGATGCCCATTCGTTGAGAGGCATCATATGGATTTGGTAAGTGAGCAACACTCACAAAGTAAAGTCTACAATTCTACATGCAAGGCAAACTTGTTGGACAATCAAACTCTCTTAGAGCAAATGATAAGACTCGACTTCCAAGAAAAAAACCCAATATTTGAAAGTAAGGCATGAATGAAGTTCAATTAAATGAATTGCTTTAAATATAAAAAATGGTACTACTCTCATAATTACTATAATAAAAAATTAAGTGACTCACTGTTATAAATAAATAAATATGTAACTATTTTTAAATTATTTAATGATATTATTTTTATTTTAGAGTAGATTTCAATCCAACAACATCTTTTACTTAATTTTGATTCATTCGACTAAATATATGAAAATTATATCGTTGCAGATCCTCAAACAAGTGCGATATAGTAAAACATGACCTTATGAATTATTGATCACCCTTTGATCAACATCATTCGATGATCCATAAACTATACCTAATACAATATAATTGTTTCAATGAATATCCTTATTATGAGATCACATTATTAAAGTGTTACCCTAGTTAAAAGCAAGATACACATTTATTTATACATCTCATTGTTTTCAACTCCAACAAGAGGTTTTCATATCAAAATCTATAAAAAAAAAAAAAAAAACCAAGAACCACATAAAGTCGAAGTCAAATATTATTGAATCTTCATTTGTAAAAATTGCTTAAATTAGATTGGGTTTCGTAATAATTTTTTAAAATAGAATCAAGGGACAAATATATAAGTTTTGATGTGTATTTTTATTTATTTATTATTATTAGATATTACATGAACCTATTATTTGCTAGTTTAAATTTTTATTTATAAAACTTATTTGTTTAATTTAATTAAATTTCTTAATAACGGAAGATGGTCTAAACTCTAGTAAATAAAATTTAAGAAAATGAGTAAAACTCAAGGTCGAACTTATAGAGACAGACGGATTAAAGTTAATCAAAGTCCCACCTTGCTTTCGTATATTTAGGGCCACATGCTTTTATAAATATATCGTGATGTACATTGAAATTTAATCAATAATAGTAGGAATCAACACAAGGACACCGTGTTACATGTGCTATACGTCAATTTATAAGCCGGTTGATAAAGTTTCACATGCTAGCTCCTCTACACTTGGAAATTCTAAAGTACTTGCGAGCACGAAACCAACCCAGGAAACTAGAGCGTGTCAATCTCAGACATGTAGCACTAAACTTCCAGTGTTTTGGAGGTTAATTAAAAGCAACTGTGTAAATTTCCTGATGGAACGCATGCTCACTTGTTCTCCACAAACTATTGTTCCCAGTTAAAAAGCAAAGCAATTACACGCTTTAACAAGCGTCGAAGCACAAGCCAATACTACGTAAAAGAGCACTACATTAACTTAAGTCAAAAGTAAAGAAAAAACTTACAATGAAACTGATCACAAATCAACTTACAATAATTGATCAGGGAATAAAGACTTTAGTGCGTGCAATTTTCATGTATTTTTGTAGCAACAAGCCTATGAAAATTAATTCATCCCCTAATGCGACAATATACCTATGACCTACTTAGTGCCGTATACCAATTTTACAATTTGCACATCAAAGTCATCAAATCATTTTTGGACGGTTATTCAACGTTTTCACACTACTAGGAATTAAATTAAATTGAATTCTACACAGCGTCACGCAAGGGAATTGTATTTTATTTGGAGATCATCAGAAAGTTGTTGCAAAAAACCACATGCTTTCGTCGTTCCACAAACTCTCCAATGAGTCGCCGCCACCACCATTATTCCCCACTTGGTTATTATTGAAATTGGAACATAATTCGTAGCCTTTTTGGGCCGGGTCATCATGGCCCAATTTCGAAGGAATTTGGAATTCCACCGACGAGGAGTCTGAGGAAGTACCACTGAGTAAACTTGAGGATTTGTTCCGTTTTGACCCCTCTGTTTCCAAAACTGAATTGTGCATCGCGTTTGGGTGACGAATGTCATCGGGTCCGTCTGGATTCGGGTTTGGTTGAACCCGTTCGAGCAAACGGGGCATCCACACGTAACGCAATATGTCTCTGAACTGTTTACTGTTGACATCACATTTGAGTTGCTTTGCTTGCTTCATCACTCTCGTCCTCCAATAATTCTTTATCTCATTGTCTGTTCTTCCTGGTAGATGCTGTGCAATTTTCGACCACCTTACAAAAAAAAATAAACACGTGTACTGTGTCCATTATATGTTTGTATTAATTTGACATCATAATAAATAATAATAATATATGCTTTTATGTATATCTCTTCCTTCTTTTTTATGTTCTACACTTCATTGAAACTGCATGGTGTTCTCACACGCTTTGAACACCAAAAGAGATGAGTGAAACATTAATTGTATACCTATTGCCCCAACGAGAGTGGAGGTCAAGAATCAATATCTGTTCTTCGACTGTGATATTTCCACGCCGCACATCGGGACGTAGATAGTTTAGCCACCTTAATCTGCAACTTTTCCCACTTCTCCTCAGACCTATTTAATTAGTTAGTTTAATTTAATTAGATTATGCTGCTACGTAGTATATGTCCTAATTATGAAGGATAAGTAATAAACTAATTAGAAGAAAATATATATTTACCTGCACAGCATGCGACAATATTCCAGTGACCTTCACCGTGTGTTGTAATGTAATTAACGAGAATGGTGTCCTCTTCTAATGTCCATGGACCTTTTCTTAGGTCCGTCTCGTTTAATTGGTTGAGTTTTGTAGACACACCTTTCATAACTCTCATGAGTGAGGCTGTCAAGAAACGTGATAGAGTTGGCTTTGTTTGTTGATTGACGGTTTCACTTGTTGGGGTCGTGCGTGGAGTTAATATATATATATATATAAGAGTTGGATAAGAACAAGCATACTCCATCCAAGGTTGCACTCCACAAATTTAAAAAAGAAAAAGGTACGCAACAGTGATCACTAGATTCATCTAGTGGTGTTTTGGTAAATTTAATAGCAGTACTACTTTTTAGGATTAAGATGGAAGTATAAGGTTGCTGGTTGAAGTTTGACTGGTTGACTCTTTGTTCATCCCTTTCATCTGACTGAGTCACGCGGGCGCATACAAAGATTAGTGCGTGCAGCTTGTGGAATCTGCTACTCATTTCACATCTACACGTAACACCGTAAAACCAAATCTTTACTAAAAACAAGTTTTGGTCACAATAATTTAAATGATACTTAGAAAAAAGTTTAATGTGAAATGTTAATTTAACTTAATTCTATTTTAATAATTTTTACAAAAAATGTAATTCTTTTTAAAAATCTTCTCTTTGCTTTAAAAGGTTATCTTTAAGTTATTATTAAATTTAATTGTAATTGTTAAATTTAATTGTACTTTTGTTCTTCTATTTTTATTAATTTATAAAATTCATTATTTTTAAACTCAATAATTTTGATCTTTCTCAAATTTTTAAAAATAAAAATAAAAATGTAAAATATTTTAAATGATATAATATATATTTTAATTTTAATTTTTTAAAATTATTTATTTTATAATTTAATTAATATCATATAAATATAGTTAATACATCTATATGAATATACGTCATAAGATTGGATTTTCCGTCATTTAAAATATGTAAACTCTATTTTTTTAGTTAAAAAATAAGAGTGATGGACTCAAACTTTTAAATTTCAAAATAAGGAGATTAATTATACGAATTAGTAAAAATAAAAATATCAAAACTAC
>JBBPBT010001129.1:409282-421831 GCA_037974875.1 Cicer bijugum
AAGTTTATAAAAAAATTAATTTTACTTTCAATATTTTTAAGGCAAATAAAATAAAATAAATTTTTAATCCTCATTGTGTGAATTTTACATTTTCAATGGTGTTAAATAATTAAAATTTTACATTACTATAGTTTTCTACGTCATTGTGTGAATTTTTTTCTTCATATCACTTAAATTATTGTCACAACCTCAATAATAAAACTTAAATTAAGAGAGAAAAACAAATATGATATTTTTTAAAATAAGAAATCTAAATTGAAGAGAAAAAAATAAAAGGATGGAAGATGCGGATTTATTCAATCGAGATGACCAACCTTATATTTTAATCCTCTTTTTTTAAAGTGGGTTTGGTTTCATGGATTATAAGATACATAAAGTGAGGTAAGAGAATATTTTAAATTAAAGTCTATTTTTTCTTCTAAATTTTTAATTTAAGTCTAATATTCATGTGTTTGGAATGAAGTTGGCCCAATTTCTCCCGAGTTTCAATACTAACATGTAAAATATAGAAGCTAACAAATGTATGGTTGCAGGTTTACTTTTTTTAAATTATTGATGTAATTACAGTTTTTAATTCATGTATTTTTTATTAATTTGTATTTTAAAATTAATAATATTTTTTTAATTAAAAATAATAATATAAAATAGTTTAAATAATGTAACATATAATAAAATTATTGACACTCATAAAATTACAATAATTATCTAAAAATTTAACTTTCAATTTTAGATGTTATTTATTTTTATAATTTATTTAATAATATAAATAATTAATGAATTTGAATAATTATATTATATGTCATATCATTTAAAGTATATCAAATTATTATTTTTTAATTAAAAAATTTAAAATAAATATCAAAACTGTCAATTTTTAAATGACAAAAAATGTAATTAAGACTAACCCATACTATGTGATTAATAAATTATACATTAAAAGCAAATAAAATAAATTAAATGAAGAATATCTAAAAAATATTATCTTTAAATATGGGAGATGTAATTAAATTTGTGCATATTTCATTGAAAAATATTAATGAATTTTACTTATATTTTATTTTTAGGAATATTTTTAAGTCATTAAAATGAGTGATCAACGCAAGACTAAAAGGAAGAAAAATTGGTTGCCGTGTTTGTTGCACATTGACCAAAACAACAAGAAGCAGCCAAATAATTAGAAAGTTTAAAATTGAGAGTCTTACGGTATTTGTATGGATGTCAATTTTTGTAATCTAAATAAGGATCCCGCTTTATACCAAAAGAAAAATAACGACACCGCAGTGACTACCCTATTTAGCGTTCTGTGAGCTCTGAATTTTTCCGTGATAGATGGAGACGGGAAACAAAGTCCCATCCAAGGCAGTTTGGAGATGAGATCATTCATACCATACCATACTCTTTTTTTAGAGTCCCCTCACAATTTCATATAATATATTATATATATATACACGCTACATATACAAATACTTTGTGTCATATTTGTTTTTCTTTTTACACCAGACATTATTAATTTATTTGATATATAATATTTGTTGTTGTCCGAACTCGTAATAATGTCTTAATATTGTATTTGTTTTATAGCTGAATTTTAATTTTTTTACTCTTCATTTGATTAAAAATAATAAAAAATTAATTATTATGTTATGTCAATATATTTAAAATATCTTTGAGATTGAAAATGAGGATGAGAGTGAATAACATTTTGAGTGACAAAAACAAAGAGAGAGGAGAATACTCCTCGTTCCTGTTATGATTCATTGATATCTCTATATATTTAGAAGAAATAGATCATTTGAATATATTTCAATTGCTTTTTTCACAAAAGTAAAAATAACTCTAATAGAGTGTGAGCTACTAATCAAACTTTGATATTGGATTTATTGCTACTCGTGATACGAAGAAGATGGCTCGTGTAAAAAATCTCATAAACTCCCCCACACATGTATTTTATAAATATGTTCATTCGTGACACTTTGTTAATCGTTCAAAGCCTCATTTCTTTACTTGTTGGTTGATTGTTTGAATGTGTTGCCGTTGGTTAGTTGCTTGAACGTGTTGCATATAAAACAACTTTTATGATCATCTTAAAGAGAAAAGAAATAAATAAGTTGTAATTCATAGTTTAAATTTCAAAATATGCATGTCATGGTCCTTTTTCAAAAGTCTACTAAAATTTGTTAAAAAAGTGTAGATATTGAAGTGATAGTGTCAAATCAATTAATAAAAGTTTTTAATTAATAAATTTTTATTCTTGTCAAAAAACTAATTAACTTTTATAAAAAAAATAAAAATCCCCAAAATAAATAAAGTTAATTTTCAACTTCAAACACGTCAACTTTCGCCTTTTTTTTATCATCTAATTCATCACCACTGAAAAATCTAAAGAACAATTTTTATATACAGTATTTTTTTATTCAACAAGTTAAAATTGATCTCTTAATTTTTATATATCATCATTTTAAATTTCACTTTCTGAAGTGAGAATTTATGCCAAGGGAGGGTATAACAATTCTTATAAGTGAGATATTAAAATCAATAATTATTTTTAACTTCTTTCTCTGGTATAATTTAACCGAAATAAGATTTGCTGCTAATGTAATTGCATTGCAGTTATAACTCTTCACAGTCCAACTTAGATCGAAAACTAATTTTATCAAGAAAAGACAGTGGCAAACAATTCTCTCCTCCTACTAGTTGCCTCCAATTAGAATGGGTTAAACTAGTTCACTCTATATACATGAAATGAAATAGCTTCGTCGATCCTAATCAGCTGTTAATTGATTTCTAATCTTCCTCAACTAACAATTATCACTAACCATACTACAAAATTTCAAATGTTCCTGAGGCATTACACATCTGAATCACCATTCAGGTCCATTCTCCCTTCAAATCTCATTCTCCGCCGTCTCTTCAGTTTCAATCCAAACGACGACGTAAACAAAGTTTTCAACATTCTCAACGAATCCTCTTCACCCGAACACCTACAACAAACCCTAAAATCAAGCGGAATTTTCCTCTCAAACGAATTAATCGACCAAGTTCTCAAAAGGGTTCGATTTGGCCATGCAAACCCTTCTCAAACCCTAGAGTTTTTCAATTACACGGGAAGAAGAAAAGGGTTTTACCATACCGCGTTTTCACTCGACACCATGCTCTACATTCTTGGTAGAAGCCGCATGTTCAACCATGTTTGGGATCTCTTAACCGAAGCGCGACGAAAAGACCGAACCGTTATAACCCCTAGAACCGTTATGGTTGTATTGGCTAGAGTCGCTAAAGTTTGCTCCGTTAGACAAACGGTTGAATCGTTTAGAAAGTTTAAGAAAATTGTACCCGATTTCGGTACCGATTGTTTCAATTCCTTGTTGAGAACTCTTTGCCAAGAGAAAAGCATGACGGATGCTAGAAATGTTTATCATAGTTTGAAGCATAGTTTTCATCCAAATTTGCAAACTTTTAACATTCTTTTATCTGGGTGGAAAACCCCTGAAGATGCTGAATTGTTCTTTAAGGAGATGAAGGAAATGGGAGTTGAACCTGATGTTGTAACTTATAATAGTTTGGTGGATGTTTATTGCAAAGGTAGGGAAATTGAAAAGGCTTATAAGGTGTTTGATGAAATGCGTGGACGGGATTTATCGCCTGATGTGATAACCTATACTTCTATCATTGGTGGGTTGGGTTTGATTGGTCAGCCTGATAAGGCTAGAGATGTTTTGAAGGAAATGAAGGAGTTTGGTATTTACCCTGATGTTCCGGCGTACAATGCTGCCATTAGGAACTTTTGCATTGCGAAGAGGCTTGGTGATGCTTATGATTTGGTGGATGAGATGACGAACAAAGGTTTAAGTCCCAATGCAACTACTTACAATTTGTTCTTTAGGATTTATTACTGGTCCAATGATTTACAGAGTTCATGGAGCTTATATAAGAGAATGATGGTTGAAGGATGTCTTCCAAATACGCAGAGTTGTATGTTTTTAATAAGGTTGTTTAAGAAACATGAAAAGGCGGAGATGGCATTGCAGTTATGGGGTGACATGGTGGAGAAGGGTTTTGGGTCTTATACTTTGGTTTCTGATGTGCTGTTTGACTTGCTTTGTGATATGGGGAAATTGTTGGAAGCAGAGAAGTGTTTCTTGGAGATGATTGAGAAGGGGCAGAAGCCAAGCAATGTTTCATTTAGGAGAATCAAGGTTCTTATGGAACTAGCAAATAGACATGAGGCTATTCAGAACTTGACCCAGAAAATGGGCGTGTTTGGGCGACCACTCCAAGTTCGTGAAACTGTTATGACACCAGTAGTAGAAATGAGGGAGTTGGATAGCCAAGAAAAAATTTAAATGAGTCAAGTTTTGTCAGCCAAATAAAGGGAACCTATGAAAGAATGAGGAGTGACAAATGGAAGATTTGAGGAGAGATACAAGAAATAGGCTCCTCAACAGAATGATGATAGATTTTGTACACTAATTGTAATACATTTTGCACAATAGAACTGAATTCAGGAAACTCATGCTTCAACTTAAAACATGTTTGTGCTTTGAAGGCCAGGAAATAAAGAGCCGTTTCTACTTCAATTTTGATATTTGCTATTGACCTTATGGCATCGAGTTTCCGTTCAAAGGGTTTGATTCGATTACTTTAAGCCTTTAAGGGTCAACTTCTCATCTGGAATTTTGATTGCAATTTTGTAAGATTTGCACGAAAAGGAGAAAGGTAAAGTGGGCTTAAATAAAATTGAATTAATCGATGTTATTATATCTATGATTCACAACATAGAGAAAATGAAAGAATTAAAAGAAGAGGATCTTAATCCCTTGTTGTGACATAAGGTTATGCCTGTATTGAAACTATCAATTTTAATTAGCAAAATTCATATTGTTTTATGCTTTCATGCAGCAACCGTGTCAAATTTTTGTTTTCTACGAATCATTAGATAGCATTTTTCTTTTGAAGTAGTGGTGTTGGTAAGCCAACCCATCTTGCTAATAGCCTAATAGTTCTTAAATTGGTTAAATTTTATATTCGAACGACAACAATATTAGTTTGTCAAAATCTGATTTTACAGGGTTAATTTCAATCTTGCTAATGCCCACATATGAATAATCAACGAAAAACGAAACTGTACATGAATAGTTAGAATTGCTTTTAACCAAATAATTGTAATTATTAAAATTAACCGTACATTAATAGGTCAATATTTTATGTCAATTTAGTTTGACAAAATCTGATTTTACAGGGTTGATTTCACTTGTTAGGAATGTTTATCATCTTATACTATTATCATCAGGAAGAAAGAGCTGGATTTCAGTATAAAGTCAACCTCCCTCCTCTTTGCCGAGGCTCTGCCTAATGGTTGCTGCTAAGAATCTAACAGACACACACATGAACATGTGGCTTTAATAATTCAATTGACTTCACAATCAAAGCATACACATTAAACAATGCTATTTGGTTATACATGGGGAAAAAAAAATCAAATTATTCAGTAGTAGACCGCAGTTCTTTCTTTAAAACAAATAATACATGCTCGAGCAATGAAAATCTAAGTAGGGCAGAAAACCAGACGTTGGATATCGTAATCGCTAAAGTAAACTCAACTTCTTGCACCCTTAACTAATAAATCTCTATGCCTGCAACTCACCCGCAAAAAAAGAGAGACATCAGTAGGATTGTCATGTAAATTGAATTGTCCAGTTAGTCAAAACAGTTATGGAGTATTAACCTTGTTCGCAATGTTGTTTGAGAGCCAGTCAAGTCCCTCATAAAGTCCTTCACCAGATGTGGCACATGTGCTCTGGATGTACCTGCACGTATAGAACAATGAAGATGAGAATGAGTAACAGAAGCCGAAAGTTAATGAAAGGGAAAAAATGAATGTTGAGGGAATTTTTAAATTACCAGTGACGCTGACGAAGAGAATGAAGTCCAAGCTTATCAGTTATCTCAGCAGCATTCATAGCATTTGGAAGATCTTGCTTGTTTGCAAAAACTAGAAGCACAGCATCTCTCAATTCATCCTGCAAAAAAGTATTATAAGAGCATCCAAAAAGATCACCCACATATTTAAGCTGGGAAATCAAATATCTATGAATAATCAACCTTTCATTTTCACTCATTCAGGATATATTTAGTTACCTCATTCAACATCCTATGCAGCTCATCTCTAGCTTCAACAACACGATCCCTGTCATTGCTATCAACCACAAAAATAAGTCCTTGTGTATTTTGGAAGTAATGTCTCCATAGAGGACGGATCTGCAGGGAAAAACATGTCAATCGTCACTGCCATCTTTAGTAGAAAGAGATTCAATATGCCTCAGATCATACATTATTACAAGAGGTCAATGGTAAGACAACTTGAACCAAAGGGCTCCAACTTAAGATACACCAACTCCAAAAAGTTAGATTAAATGATCGAGTATTTTATCATAGGCCAACTTCCTCAACCGTCTTGAAAGACAAAGAGAGAAGATCCTATTGACAAGTAGTTTATGATATTGATAATCAGCTAGGCATCACCTTACAATTTGCATAGACATCATTGCACAATTAACTACATGCACATCCGAACAATATATGATTTCGAATAACATCTATACCTCTACGTGATTGCATTAAATTGACAATCAGTGATTCATCAACAAAATTTACTGATTAAAACTGAAATTTGGAAAGGAAATCATATCACATTCACAACCATACTTGCTCAAGGATAGTTTCGGCTAATTACCATGTCACAATATCAACAGAAGCATTCTGTACAATGTGCTAAACCAACAATAAGTATTCTAGTGTGTCTAGTACGACATAGAAGATGTAGTGAAAAAATTACCTTGTCCTGACCCCCGACATCCCAGACAGTGAAACTGATGTTCTTATATTCCACTGTTTCCACATTGAACCCTACACCAAATGACACATTAGTACATATTGCACAAGGCACATAGCATCATAAATATAAAATAAGCCATTATCATGCCCACAATGATACTTACAGCACTATAGTCTGAGCACTATAGTTTGTTTGGATAAACAACTCAATTAACAGCTTATCATATAAGTACTCATGTTTAAACTATTTCTATAATGAAAGATAATATATCGTCGTCGCCTTGTTCTCATATAAGTTATAAGTTGGTTTCATAAACTATCTTGGAGAACTTATTGATATAAGTTGTTTTCATAAGTTTTTCCAAATAGTCTCACAAGTGTTTATGTCGGTAAATAAATAACCTCAAATAATCAATCTAAAGAGACATTAGTGGACCAAAACCATTGACTGTATATCAATCTCCGTACACATCAGAAATAAATATAATCTTCATTTGCCATTACATATACAACAATTAAAATCTTTACTGAATGGAGAAAGACTATATAATAATAAGAATGAACAGCAATGCGCGAAAAGGCCAATACCTGAAATTGATCCAACGGTTATATGAATTTGAATTATAGAAAGTTAGTAACATACCGATTGTAGGAATGGTAGTGACGATCTCTCCAAGCTTGAGCTTGTAAAGAATGGTGGTCTTACCGGCCGCATCGAGACCTACCATAAGAATACGCATCTCTTTCTTGGCAAATAGCCGACTAAATAGTTTCGTGAATGACAGCCCCATTTTCAAGTATTCTGAATCCACACAAACATCATCACAACACAATTTAATTCGATCCATATATCAATCGCAATAAATCAAATTCAAACAATAAAAGAAATGAAAATAATACATATAACAATGGAATATCTAAATGGAGGAACATCGTAACATGATCTATTGTAATTACGTAAAATGGATTGAAATCGAATAGAATTTAATGATTGAGAAGAAAACAATTGCGATCCAACAGAGAGATAGATGAAAAGAAGAAAAAAGCTCGTGATTCAAAATTGTGTGATCTCATGACATGTGATATGGATCCAGCAGTTACATAAATAAAACGTAAACAGAATAAAGAAAATTTAAATAGCTAAGAAGAAATCCAACGCAAAAGAAGAATTTAGATCAAGGAGAGAAATAAAAACGCAAGGAAGAGATCTGGAAATGATAAAAAGACAGAAGAGACCGAGAGAAGGGAATTGCCTTGAGGAAGAGAGCGATATTAGATGAAAGTGGATCTCTTCTCCTTGTAACAAAGAGAAAAGAAATGGAGTTTCTCTCACAGTCAGACCTCCACGGATTTATAGAACGCGGATACAGATCCAAATTTCGTAATAACGTGTTTTTGATTCGGTGTCTTTGATTTATTATTAATTTTTTTCATATAAAATAAATGAAGGAAATGTTAGAATTTTAATTTGTTACTTTAATCCCATAATAACCATTTGCTATGTTTTTCATATTAATTTGCTATTTTATTAATATGGTAGTGTAATAAAAAAATTATAAAAATAATATGTAAAGACTATAGAGGTCCAAATAAAAATAGTAAACTGGTAAAAAAAATTAAAATCACTCAAAATTAACTACTATCAATGCTTTATTAAATTTTATTTTGTGAATATTATAATAATTCAAATAGAACAAAACCAAATAAATATTATTGGATGTTTTTATTTTTATTTTTAAAATTGGATTAAACTAAAAAAAGAACCACATAAATAGATCTTAACATTTTTTTTTTATTTGTTGAATTATAATATTCTAATAATACTTATTAGGTTATAATTTGAGTGCAAAGGTAACGGCACTAACAATGGCACTGTCATCTAATCTTAATCATTCATTTTTTATATCATATTATACATTTTTTTAATCAATATCAATTAATTAATTATTTAATGTCGTAGCAAATTATAATTATGATAAGATAAAAGAACTTTATAATGTGAATGCATTCTTTTTATTTTTTATTTTATTATTTTTTGCTCTTACTTATTAGATTATTTAATCTATTTTTTTAATTATTTTATGTTTTAAATATAATCGTTTATTTTTATTTGGTAATTTTAGTTTTTATAATATTTTATATTATACATATGTTAAGGACTTAAGGTTGTTTAATTCTAAGTGTTATTTGACATAAATATATAATTATATATCAATAAAAATATTTATATAAATACATCCATGCAACTCAAATTGGAGCTTGTGTTGGATTGTACTTTTGGTTTAGTTGATTTTTCGTTGTAGACTCGTAAGTTAGATAATTGGTCGCAAAATAATTAGACGACGAAAGATACTTTTAAAAGATGGCAAAGGTTTTAACAAAAAAAATCGATGCAACGTGATCTCGTGTGAAATAAAAGAATATTTTAAAGATGTCTATGTTTGATTGAAAACTTTTAATCGGATAATTTGCTTAAGTGTGGTATCACAAATTTGGGGTCTACGTATGTCTAGGTCTAGGGATGGACATAATATCCAGACCTGCCCGAACCCAACCTACCCAATAAGAATTTTAAATTTGCGGACGAGTTTCGTCTAGTTGATGGGTTGAACGGATGAAAATTAAAGATTCATATGGGTTTATACGGTCGGGTTCGAATGAGTAGTTTGAATCCGTCGATACCCGAACCCGGCCGAATTATATTATATATTAATATATAAATTTAAAATACACAAAACGCCACATGATAAAAATAAAATAAAAAAGACCAATTTATCACAAAAACACAGCCACAAGATAAATATTTTTAACGAATAACAGAACCAACAGCCCAGCCCAATTCAAACTAAGTTGAAGTCAAATTTCAACATAATAATTTAGAAGAAAAAAAAAAGTAAAAAAGTCTAATAAAGTCCAACCCATTTTTACCCACCCATACATAACCGACACCCGATCTACCCGAACTCGACATACCCGATTTAAAAAATAGATGAAATTGGGCTAATAAATCATATCTGTGGATTAGACCGGTTTCACATTTTTGGCCCGAAACCGCCCATATCCCCCCGACGTCCACCCCTAGCCTAGGTCTATGCGAGGTGGATGAGTCAATTAATCATTTGTTTTGCAAATATATCATTTTTTACGTTTTATCTTTTATAGTTTGTTGTCTTAAGGTGGTTGGACATTAGTAGTGTGTTCTCTTTCACCACTACTACAAATGATTGAGCAGGTAAAATTATAGTTCTAGTTGTGGTTGAGGCATCGACATTGAGACCTTCGATACGGTCTTGATCAATGGTACACTTATCTAGTTTAGGAATAATTGGTTAAATATTATAATATTTAGCCGATTAATTCTAAGCAGGGGTGGACATCAGGTAAGATAAGGTGGGTTCGACAGTTCAAAAACACCAATTGAATTAAACAGCAGGTAAAATACTGAGGTCTATTTCCGTGTATTTTATGCAATGGGTTGGGCGGGTTATAGGCCATACAGTTTGCGGGTGGATTGTTGCAGGTAATATCTCAAGAAAATTTTCCTTTGTACCCACACTCTTATACCTTTACCCCCAAAATATGAGTGAATTGACCATTTTGTCCTTGTATAAATAATAAAAATCTCCACAAAATTGTAAGTTTTTTTTTCAAAATTTCCGAAAAAGTTGAAAAACAAGTTTTCCGGTACATAGTTGTACTCCGAAAATCTTGGAAGGAAGTTTTCCAGTACAGAAGGTTTTACCGGAAAACTTGTTTTTGAGTTCTCCGGTACAGAAGGTTAACATTTAAAAACAATTTAAAAAACTAAAAAAAAAAAAAGTCTATACCTGAAATGTTTGATGAAGTTTTTCGGTACAGAAGAGTATTCTGGAAAACTTGTTTTTTTAGTTCTCTGGTACAGAAGGTTAACATTTAAAAAAAATTTAAAAAACTAAAAAAAAAAAATCTGTACCAGAAATGTTTGATGAAGTTTTCCGGTACAGAAGAGTATTCCGGAAAACTTGTTTTTGAGTTCTCCGGTACAGAAGGTTAACATTTAAAAAAAATTAAAAACTGAAAAAAAAAAGTATGTACCGAAAAACTTATGTGTATATATTTTCCGAAAATAGTAAAAAAAAATTGAGAGTAGTTTTGGTATTTTCAAAATATTTTGGAGTACAAGATTAATTGTGGGGTACAAAAGAAAACTTTTCATATCTCAAACAAACAAAAATCCAACCAAAGCCAAAAAAAAAAAAACAATTTTAAAAAAAATGTAAAAAAAAATTCATCAATAGATCTATTTATTGTCAAGAACTTGACGAAGGAATTTGAAAGGATGAGGTTGTCTCCTAGAATTTTAAAGAAGAAAAATAGTTTCAAATTAAATATAAAATGTGAATATTAAAAAAAAGTGAAGTGTGAAAATATTTATCATTAATGGTTTCAAATTAAATACAAAATGTGAAATCAAATTAAAAAAAATGAAGTGTGAAAATATTTATCATTAGTTAATATTATGAAATAACAAAATATTATTATTAACAAAGAAACACTTGTATCGAAAAGAAAAAACATAATTACTAATTACCTTCTACTACTAAAATTTAAAATGACACTATAATAAAACCCGCAACTTTTCAGTCTAGCATATTAGGCTGCTTTAACAGTAATATAGGTCTTTTTTATGAGCATAGCTGAACGCATTGGCAGATTGACAATGTTATGCCTTGTCACATGTCAACCATCAAGAGTTTGAATAATTATAATTATATTATACATAGATTGGTCGAACAAAGTTGGTCTTCCGCGGATTTTTTTTTTACCACTTGAGTTTGCTCATATCTACCTTAACAAAACTGAATAAATACAACCAATAATCCGACAATATTGCCTGTTTGTCAATTTTTTCACACGAGTCCACCGGTTTTGAACGAGCTTCGGTTATTGCTGTTGGAAGTTTTCTACTACTCTCCGATTAAACTTTTTACCCTTAAATTTATTGGAAAATATAAGTTTGTTCTTTTAATTTGATAAGATTTTAAATAATTCGAAAGTTTTAAAAATTTTGAAATGATAATTTTGAAATTTTTAAACAATTCAAAATATTTTAAATAGAAAATTTTAAAATTTTTAAAAAAGTTTTAAATTTTTAAAATTATTATTATATTTTAAAATTTTTAAAAGTTTCGAAAATTTTAAAAGTTTTTAAATATAAAAAACTTTTATTTTTTATTTCAAAAATTTTGAAAATTTTAAAAAAGTTATCATTTCAAAATTTTCAAATATTTAAAAAACTTATCAAATTAAAGAGACAATTATATTTTTTTATAAATTAAAAGTGAAAGGTTTAACGCGTGGTAGAAAAGTATACTGTTAGTCTGATTGCATGAGACAAATCTTATGCTTTTTTATAATATTATTTGACTTTTATACTAAAAAACCACTAGACCATTTATTGTCTCAAATCGAGTCCAAACTATGACCAAACATATATGATTTGTTACCTGTTTGTATTTCGAAGAATTTAAATAATTTTTTTAGAATATGATTTGAATTTTTTAAAAATATCTGTGTTTTAAAAAAGTAAAACAAGTTTTTTTTAAATAAATTTGATTTTTCTTTTTAAATTTTTGATACATTAATATGTTCCGTAAATTTTCAGTATATAAGTTTGATTTTTTAAAATATATCTGCATAGTGGAAAATCTAGAAAAGAATTTTCACACAAAGTTT
>JBBPBT010001129.1:422268-450141 GCA_037974875.1 Cicer bijugum
ATTTTTTAAAACATATCTGTATCAATTCACAAAATTTAATTTTTTTTAAAAAATATGTTACAAATTTTGTTTTTTAAAATTTAAATTGAATTTAGTAGAATAGAAAAAATAAAACTTAGTATAAAATAAGTCATTCATATAAAATAGACTAAATATCACTCGTGATCTCTTAACTTAATTTCATTTAAAGTTTTAGTTCTTGATTTTTTTTGTCTTATCAATTTTGTCATTTATTTTAATTTTAAGTGATAATTTGATTATCTATGTTTTAAAATAGCAACAATATTATCTTTAATTTTTATAAAAATTCACACAATTCATCAAAAAATTTAACAAAACCCATAAAATTAATTATTATCATCTATATAATGCAATTTCATCAAATTCATAATTTAAATCTTTAAATAAATTCATTTTCATCTACAACAACATCAAATAAAGAATGACAAATATAAGTTTATTTGAATATTAAAGTTACGAATTTGATGAAATTTGTTTTATATTAAAAAATATAATTAATTTTATGACTTTTATTTGAAAATTTTAATGAGTTTTTTGAATTTTTATAAAAAAAAGATAATATTATTGATATTTTAAAATATAAAAAATTAAATTATCACTAAAAATTAAAATAAAATATTAAATCAAAGATAAAAGACTAAAATTAAGTTACCAGATCAAGAGTAATATTTAGACTATAAAATATAGCGATGAAATTTTGTAAAAATTCGCGACCCTTTGGAGGTTTCGCCTGTACTACGGATGTAGGATCGAAGAAAAAAGTATCGTTTGGGAGTTTTTTTTCAATATTTCGTTTGAGGCCTTCGATGGTGACAAAAGTTTAACTAATAATTCTGCAATATTTAATAATAAAAAATCATGTGTTCAATTTCTTTTTTAGATCATGTGATTTGTAATTTTTTAAAAGGTTGAGTGATTGATAAAATTAAATTATAGATTGCAAAGAAACTAATTATATATTTCAAAAATAAAAATAAGTTTAAAAGATTGAATTTTTATAGGATTTAATTTATATATTATTAATAAAAATATTTTAATATCATCAATAAATCAAATAAATTAATTTGATCAATTTTTATTTATAAATAAGGACAAAAATAATATTAACTCAGAAAAAATGTGAATAATAAATGTATAATTTAGTGGAAGATAATAATTTTTACAAAATGATCCCAATGTAGAATGAAAGAATTATAATAAGAATTTACTTATATATTGTACAATAAACATGTGGAAGCATTGGTTAGGGTTGTTCAAAACAAAACAACCACGGACTAAACCGTTAATGAGTTGAACTGGAAAAACTAACGTGTGTTATTCAGTTCATAAACCAAATTAAACTAATTCAATTTCAAAAAAATACTTAAGGTTTTGGATTTTAAATCCTCCTAATATTCATCTTGTTTTCACTCTTGTTTTTTTTTTTTTTTAACAATCTCAATATTAGTTAGTATTATCAATTAGCAATTTAACACAATTCGGTACAAATTTGGTTTGAAAATGTAGAATTAAATTTATTTTTTAAGTAGTTTTGTTTTGGTTCAAAAACAAAAGGTTGGTGTACCAAACTATTATACCAATTTGGTTAAAAACAAACCATTATCAAATCAATTTTGTTTCACTAAAAGGTTAGTACAATATTTCATTCGGGTGGATTCAGTAGTTTGGAATAGGTTATAAAGAGCTGTACCAATATTTTTATATTTCGACTGTGAGAATAA
The DNA here is from genome assembly GCA_037974875.1 of Cicer bijugum. Lineage (NCBI taxonomy): Eukaryota > Viridiplantae > Streptophyta > Magnoliopsida > Fabales > Fabaceae > Cicer > Cicer bijugum. The sequence continues at coordinate 424,011 of JBBPBT010001129.1, forward strand.
ATTATGACCGATATAAAAACTTAAGATAATAATAAAGTCTATTATTGTTCGAACTACCAATTATTTATATAGACACCAAACTCTAAATAGTATTGAAGTGTAAAAAGGTGTATTCAGAAAAACTGAGATATTTGAGTCCCTCGCCCTTTATATACACACTAATTAAACTCCTCATCTTACAAACGATTTTACGATCACATGATAAATTGGGCAACGAGCCTATGTTTTAGCTGATTTCCCAAGCAGACAGCTTGAAAAACTTATTTGACCATTGTTTATTTCTGAATCCTTCTCCTCTGCCCTTCTTGCTTAAATTTCAGGGATTTCTTAATCTCTTAGTAGATATAGATAGATGGAGATAATGAAGCATATACAATGACAGCGTAGGTCGGAATAGCATAGAAAAAATCAATAGCACAATGTTACCGAAAGACACATTTGTAGTAGTAATATTTGAAGTGTAACCAAGGAACAAAAATAAAGAGAGACTCTCTAACTAGAGTGCCAATTTGAGATCAAGAGCATTTTCCTTAAGTTGTTCCTTTCTCTCACCTTTGCTGTTGTTGTCTTTGATTGTGTCGTTTGGAGTTGGATCGGGAAAAATCAAAGGGGGTTTTCTGAAGTGAATTTCAGTAGTGAAGTCCTGCCATTCAAAACAAGCTTCTATTTTGGGATTCGATGTCGTTGTTGTCTTCATTCTTTTCTTATTGCTCTCGTTTTTGTCTATTAATTCCCTTCGCCGTCGATCACGTGCGTCACGGAAGCTTCTTAAAAGCGAGTAAAACTTCTTTATCTTCATCTCCTCTTCCTCTTCATCATCGTCTCCACCACTTCTCTCAACTTTCATATTATTTTCCATATTATTAGAAGAGAAATAAAAATTGTTGTGAGTTTCAAAATGTAATAAGTGATGTGTGAATTTTATAGGAGTGAGCGTGCACGGGAAGGAAGGAAGGTGTTGTCATGTCAAAATCAAAAGCAAGTTTGTGACGATAGGATACTGACGTCACTACGTTGAGAACTTTGCTTCGATGCGTGAAGTGTGCCTTATTATGGTTCGTCATAATTTTGACCCGTTCTACACATCAAGCTATAATAATGATGGCTATGTTTACAATTACACAAACGTCTCAAACTTCTAACTATCTTCCATTTCATATTCTGTAGTAGTCTTAACTTTTTATTTTTTATTTTATGTAAATTCAATACAAGAAAAAAAGGTTTATATAAATTAAAAGGTGATCTAATTGAAACATAATTATTTTAAAATAGTACGACATCTTTGGTAAATGATTGAGTATCTTAATTATCTTGTTAAGGTTTGATAATTATCAAAGAGAATAAATTAATTTCTTAAATAAATTTCAGTTAAATTTGTTTTATGTAAAATAAAATATATAAAAATAATAATAATTAAAAAATTGATATACTTAATTTTAATTTAATATTATAAATTAACTTTTCGATGGTAATATTTTTTTTATATTTTATTTTAGAGTAATATATATTGAGAGATGTAAAATATAAATAGATCTCACTCACTTTGAGAAAGAAGTTAGACTCTAAAATAGATGCTTTGGATTACTCAAAAGTTAATTTAAATTAAACAAATGATAACAAATGTATCTAATTCAGATGCTAATAAGTGTCATTAAATAAGTGTTTTTTATAAAAATTAATTTTTTTTTCCTGTATTTTATCTTTTATTTTGTTGTCTGAATGTCACGTTTGATTTGTTCATAATCATACTGTGACGTCATTTGTCTTCCCGTCAAAATGCGATTATCACATATACTAATGACTCATTTTGTAAATGTTATAATTTAATTAAGAAACTTATGGTGGCTATCACCAAATCCAGCACTTTCGCAGCCTTAAATATGATTTATCAACATATAATTAAATTTGTTGGATAAAAAATAAGTTATAGTTAATATGAATGAATACCAATAATTTTTTTTTCCGAATATAGATCTAATTAAAGATGTTAGATCCTGTATCATTATTGATTATTGATGATAAAGAAAGACCTTAAGAGCATGAAGATGATCTATAGTTTAATAAATTATGATGAATTTTATTTTATTGTAATTTGATGATCTTGAAGTTCTTGAAAAATTTGAAATTTTAAGTTAATTTCTTGGAATTTTATATTTGTTTTTGTGTAATCTTGAGTTGTTAGTTGATTATAAATATTATAATATTTGTGAGAAGATTTAGTTTGATGACTGTTTGTTGGCATAATTGCAGTTTTGGTCCTCATATTTTAGCTGAATCGCGAAAGTAGTCCCTCCATTTTGTTTCTCCCCAGTTTTGGTCCCCAAATAGAATTTTAGTCTAAAACTTGATGAATTTTCATTTTTTAATGTCGTACTATACCATTTATGATCATACATTTCCGATACAATTGTTGCACATGAGATCTTGAGGCACGATATGACTTAAATAAATGCAAAAAAAATGAAATTTCATCAAGTTTTGGACCAAAATTATGTTTGAGAGCCAAAACTAAAGAGAAATAAAATGGGAGGACAACTTTCGCGATTCAGCTAAAATAGGGGTAGTAAAACTACAATTAAGCCTTGTTTGTTTTATTTTGTGTGAAATTCGAAATATGGAGTTGTTGGAAAAATAATTCATAGGAAAAAAAATGTATTTCATCATCTTCACTTGCAAGTCTTTTTTATCTAAAATTTTATTTAAAAATTTGTTTTTGATATGATTTATTTGATACATGTCCAATTCATAAAATTCAAATAGTTGGATTATAAAAATGATAGAAATTCAAATATGTAGAAAAAAAATATATAAAAACATAAATTCTACGAAAAAAGTGATTATGTACATAAGAAATTATTTAAAAAAGGCAATTAAAAAAAAAACAATAACAAAAATTCAGAATTGGTTTGCTTTGATACATCAATCATTATTGTTTTTATTAGGCATTGCAAGTTTTATTTTAATCCTTTATCTCCCACACATATTTGTCCAACTCATATATTTGGATCATTAAGTCTTTTAGTTCTAATATTTCTTATTTTTTTGATAATCTATTTGAGTGTGTTTTTACTTAGTTTTTTCTTGTTTGTCATTTTAAATTCTCTTAGTTTTGTCTTAGAGTTTTCCTTCTTGAAACTATTATATTGATAGTTTTTGCGAACTTATTACATTGTGTTTGAATTTCTTGATTTAGATTGATATAATTTAAAAGAGGAGACTGAGTGAAAAAAATCATGAGTACTCTAAAGAAGAATAAATTAGACTAGATGGAAAAAGAAAGTGGGTACATTCAATTCCAAATCTATGACATTGAAATATGAAACAAAATACCATATTAAGAAAAATCCTTTTTTTATATAATATTTTTGAACTTTTTTTAAAAATTAATTAATTAAAAAAGATATTTATCATTAAATTTTAGTTCAACTAGCAATTATCAATATCGTTGGATTGAATATTTTATCATAAATTTGAATCCAAAATGTTGCAGTTGTATAAGTTAGTCATGATGTAATTTACTTTGTTTTCTATAAAAAAAATACATTTTGTTGATTTTGGACATGCCACATCAACATTTAATAGTTACTTAGCAGTTGTTTTTTTAACAAAATTACTAAAAAAAACTTAAACAAACTTTGAATTAAATTAAATGATTAAAAGTGTATTTTACTAGGGATGACAATAAAATATGTACCTGCGATTATCCACTCGAACCAACTTGATATGGACGGGAAAAATCTGCTTTAATTGGGTGCATATTTATCCCGACATTAAAATTCAGAAGCGGATACGGGTTTGGGGTGGTGATATTCACCCCGCATCCGAACCCGCCACATAAATATTATTATTGTAATTTTTAAATTATATATATATATATTTAATATTTTTTTAAATATTAAAAATTATAATTTTATCTCTATATAAAATATTTTTTAATTTTATTCTTAAAAAAATTCTGTTTGTTTTTTTTATTTGTAAGAATGTATCTTTAAGTATGTTACATATTTTTATATAGTATATTACAAATATTATCTTAGATACATAAATCAATTTTTTTTTCTTCAAGGACAAACTAATACACATAATTCAAATTACCAACAAAGTTACTATCACAATCATCTTTTTTAAATCCTTTTATATTGCCAAGAGGGTCTTATATAAGGATGGAGGTAATATTTTATTGTAAATGCAATAATAGAATATATATATAAACCGTCATAAATAAATTCTAAATTATACTTTGGATCCAATTAGATATTTTTCTCTCTCATTAATTATTTAAATTATAAATATTAGATATTTTGATTTTCAAATTTTTAATTTTATTTTAATCACTTAAATTATAAATATTTAAAATTTATAATATAAGAGATTAAAGTAAAACAAAATATTTAAAGGACTAAAGTATTTCCTTAGAATCTAAAAGAAGAAAAACAAAAATTAAAAATTAAAGTAATAAAATCTATAACTAATTCAAAAGACTAAAAAAACGTAATTTAGATAAACTAATTGGCTAGAAATTAATGTCCAGGTTGTCCACTGACAACCAAATAGTTGCTTCAAAGAAATGATTTGAGAGTGATCCATTACAAATCTACAAAACGCACAAACGAATTAGGAAAAAACAGTTGAACAAGGCATATGCATGCAGCATCAAAGTGATAGCTTCAAGTCAATACCTTTTTCTGCGTCGTCATCATCTTTCTTATTATTGATATCAGACACACCTCCTAATGAGTTAAGCCTAGTTTTCATGTTTCGGCACTCAACACACTCTTCCGCAAAATCTTCAAGTTCAAACGTAGGCCTCCAAACATCAACAACTCTATTTTCTTTGATAATATTCTCATTCATTTTGTTCTTCCAACGATCACGTGTCTCGCGCATGCTTCTCACTAGAGCAAAGAAAGTTTCCATTTTCGTTTCCTCTTCGTGTTTTTCTTCGTCTAATTCTTCGCTGCTAATTTTCCTCTTCTTGCTATCTCTAATATTCTCCATGTTCAGAGATAAAAATGATCGATTACAAACGGAAGTGTGAAGGAAATTAGGAAGATTCCAAAAACAAAAAGAAACAGTAGGGTACGAAGTTTCTCGGTTGTTTCTTCGCTGCTTCAATATGAGGACATGGCTTCGTGGCGCTTCATCATGATTCATTAAATGACCAACATTCCACATAATTAAATACTTACAATTGTACAAAGTCAATGTGGAAGTCTTCGTATCATATATACGTTGCTGCCAAATGATTATTTCTAGGAAATACACACATTTTTTTGGATGTCTTATTGAAATAGAGAGGCAGATAATATATATTACTTTTTTTTTTTATCTTAAAATAACTGAATCATTTGATAATTTCATACATACTAATATATATATATATATATATTTTAAAAGAGAGAGTATTATTTTTATTTAATTATTAATATTATAAATAAATTATAAAAAATATTACATTAAAAATAATAAAAGTAATATTAATTAAATGATTCAATTAAAAATACTTATTTTAAAAATTGAAAGTATATATTATTTTAAGATATTTTTTTGTTTATAAATGAGTCAATTATTATAAACTAATAGAAGTATTTTAAAAAATTGGTGTGGATCCTGAGTGGGGCAAACGGATACCACTTACCACTCCAATATTCTTTTTTATTTTAATAAGAAAAATAGATAAATATTCATCACATGTTTGCAAGAAAATAATCATATATGATAATATTTAACTTTTATAAATTATAACTACAATTATTCACTTTTTTAATGTATGGTCAAGAAATTACTTATTGATCAAAATAATCATTTTTGTATTTTTTATCTTGCGTGCAAAATTTTGGTACCAAATAATAATACTCTAAAAAAATGAAATATATACAATCAGATAATTGATGAAAATATGTTTCCCGCTGTATAGCAGCGCTATTGAAAGAGTTAGATGTTGTCGGTTAAGATTTTTGTATTTCCGTAACAATAAGCAAAATTGTATATTTCGTCATTGCACCCATGGGCTGACATCATGTCATTACGCCAACAACTATGTCACCTTGTTTTTCTTCAAAATAAAAAAAATAATAAGACCTGATGCAAACCACTTTCACCCAGGTCAATAGAAATAGAGAAATAAACAGTTTGAGTAGGTTTTAAACGCTGCACTGAATTTTTGTAACTTTAAGAATAATTTTTAATTTTTTTTTTATAATGATAGTTATGTTATTGATAATTGATAGTTCAATAATAAAAATTGTAATTTTTAAAATATATTTATAGTTTAAATAATTTTTTTTTATTTAATGTTTATCATTTAAATATTAATAGATATATTTAATATCTTATTTTTTACGAAGAATAAATTTGTAAAAATATTTAAATAATAATAAATAAATTTATTAGTATCGATGTTTCTGGAATTTTTTTTTATTTTATTTTATTTATAATTGAGATTAGAAAGAATTATATATAGTATTTAGAAAGAGTTATATATAGTATATGTTTTTTTTGTGACAAGCATAACATACAGTATGTTAATGACTAGGAAAATAATATACATTTGTGGTTGTTTAAGATTTATTTATCCCTGGATTGGTTTTTTAAGTTAGTTTTGATTCTCAAACAAATTTAAGTATCAAAACTTGCATGTGATAATGATTTTCATTAAACTCCATCAAAAAGAGCTTAATTATATGGTTGTTGGACGTTGATGTACTTTAAATGTTGCTGAAGTTGTTACTCCAAATTGATGAGAAAATTAAGAACAGAGAGAATGAAGTCGTGGTATAGATGTCGGCTTACATATATACAGTAAGGACGAAGAGGTAATTAATGAGGAGGTGAGTTTGGTTCGATGTAGTGGCAAGACATTATTAAGCTTGTAGAAAATTAAAGGTGTGGGGAATGTAACATAATTGGTTCTCATCTAGTCTCATTTGCAAATAGAGAAGTGGAGATGACGTAGTGGATGAGTAAAAGTTATGTTATAATATTGGTTGAAATTTAATTCTTTATAACATACCACAATATATAGTATTTGAATAGGTGGGTTTGTGAACATGACATGGTTGTGACTTGTGAGTCTATTATTATTTATTTAGTATAAAGCTTTGTAATTTAGAATACTAACAACGTGTATGTTTTTATCTACCGATATGATGTAATGATGCACATCTTGTTTTTTTACAATAAATATTTATTTGCATTTTAATTTAAAAAGCATTACCTTTAGCGCCAATTCATGAAGGTTAAACACACATTCACGCTCTTCCAATGGTTTATATTTCAATCAACTCTCAATCTAGTTTTTAAAGTACTTTATCTGTAATTTCAATATATAAAATTTGTTATTTTAGTTTGAATTATTAAAATCCAATTATCTCTAGCAATATTTGAATAGAATAGGGCAGAGTGATAGAGTAATGTGGTGGTCGGGAGAGGAAACGAGGAAAATAAGAATTGAAGTATTAAGAAAATCATAGCTTCAACTCATCCAACTAACAAATAACAATTAAACCATTTGTCATTTATAATAAAGTGATAGATTTTATACCCCACACCCCACACATGGACGTGCATGTGTACACTTATTTTAAGGATCAATTATTTTTTATTTTAGTATATATAAACAATAAATAAAGAAAAAACTATATCAATTTCCTTTATTGTAATTCAATGATTCAAACAAATTTTTTTTTTTATAATGTCAATTGATAGTGAGAATGAGATGATACAATATTTTTGTCTATGTACCATAATAGTAGAAAAGGAGACTAAGATATTACAAAAATGACGCATTTAGGATGAAAATGTTACAATGCTATATTAATATATTATTTGTTAGTTAGTTTAATTAAAAAAAGTATTATTTGTTAGTTTATTATAATATTTATTAGTTTAAGGGTTTACAAATATATATATATATATATTATGTTAATGTTATTTAACTTATAATATATTATTTGATATTAAATCAGTATATAATTATATATTGATAAAAATCAAATGAGTTTATCTAATCTAACATAAATTTGGTCAGATTGAATCGAATTAGAAGTTTTTCAGAAAGTAGTTCAAATTGAACCTACTTTCATATTTTTAATTTAGAATCAGGTGATTTTTGGCTCAAAAACAATTTAAATTGAACCATGAATGCCTTTGGTTTTTGCCTAGCCACCTTCGAGTCTTCCAATCTCGTGTTGCATTAAAGTTGCAAGTTATAGGTAGAACTGTCAATTTGACAAGCCCCTAATTATTGGTCTCAGCCCATATTTTGAAAGGGCTAAAAAAATTAATAATTTAAAAAGCCCCTAAAAAGAAGACCCCCTAAACTAAAAGCCTCCTAAAAATTTAGGGGCCTAGGAGGCTCATAGGCCCACTTTTTTTAAAAAAGAATCGTTTTACTTTTTTTCTGATAAAAAATATTCGATTTTTTTTCGTTAAAAATTTCTGATTTTTTTTCGATAAAAAGTTTCCGAATTTTTTTCGATAAAAATGTCTGATATTTTTTCGACAAAAAATTTCCAACTTTTTTTTCGATAAAAAATTTTCGATTTTTTTCGATAAAAAATGTCCGATTTTTTGTTTCGATAAAAAATGTCTATTTTTTTTTCCGATAAAAAATGTCCGACTTTTTTTGGATAAAAAATGTTCAATTTTTTTTGATAAAAATTTCCCTTTTTTTTTGATAAAAAATTTTCCACTTTTTTTCGATAAAAAGTTTCTGATTTTTTTTTTCGATAAAAAAATCTTAAAATTAATAAAATATTGGGGGCCTATGGGCCCATAGAACTCCCTCCCTTAAACCCCTTAAAAGATTATTTTAATAGGGGGCCTAATAATAAAAGAAAAAAAATATGGAAATCTTGTAGTTTGAGGACTTTTTTGATGGCTCTAATTGTAGCGCCATCCAAGGGGTAAAGCAGTTCAAACAACCTCTTTAGGCCTAAAAAAATTCAATAAAAAATGCTTCCATTTGTAGTCTATTTAATTCCTTTGTGGAGATTTCTCCTTCCACCTCTTACATTCTCAAACACCCCCTCCAAAATTCATTTTTCTTTTTTGCAATTTTTAATCTAGGTTAACCAATTTGGATGGATATGTCGAGATTGATCGATCATGGGATGTAAATAATAATTTTTAATTTTTTTGAATTTACTACACATTTGAATCGATGTGGATGTGTTAAAAAAATCTTTATATTAATATTTTACGTTTTTAAATCTCTCAATTCCAAAGGATAAACAGTCTTAAAAAATTACAAGTTAGTATTAATTACACCTAAATTTATTTTTGATAAATCTCATTTAAATTGGTTAAAACTTAAAAATAGAAAATAAACTTTGAAGGTTTTTAAGAATTAACGAGGATAGGAGGATAAACTCCCTTTCTTTTGACTCATATTTTAATTTTTTTAGGTTTAATTGCATTTTTAATATCATATTTTTATTAGGGGATAAAATCAGTTTCTTATTTAAAAATTTGACAGTAATGTTATCTCATTCTGATTTTTTAACTAAAATATAACGATGTTACATGATTTAAATAATGTGATATATGATATAAAGATCTATAACGATTAATACTCATAGAATTACAATAACACTCTATAAAAATTATTTTTAATTTAAAAAAGTTTATTTTTATAATTTAATTATTTACAAATATAATGAGTAATTAATATATCTAAATTATTATATATATGTCACGTCATTTAAAATATATAAAAAAATTATTTTTGTTTTAAAAATTTAAATGAGAGACTAAAACTAATAATTTTTAAAATAAAAAGATCAATTTAATTAATTAGTAAAGATAAATACACGAAAACTGCAATTAAATTTTATTGTTAATACTATTTCATAAGTTTTTGTTTGTTTTGTTTCATAATTTCACCGTCTCAAATCACAATTTATTAAAATTTAGTTGAATTTAACCCACTTCACTTTCACTCTTGTAAAAATAAAAACTCTTGCTTAAAATGGCGGTTACCGATAGAAGTTAAAATAAATATAAAATTTAATCTACTTCCCATAGCGTGAACAAAACTAAAATTGGCTTTCAGAGCCTTTTTCTTTTATCAATCTAATAAGTAACTTTCAGATTTTGTGTGAAATGTGTTTTATCTTAATAATTTAATTTAAGTAAATATACTCTAATAATCTAAAATTGAATTGAAAGGTAATTAAATTTTATAGAAAATTAGATTATTCTTTCTCACCTATCTACACCAAACATTTTCCTTTTTTAATTACAACTTGCTTGCATAAAGCGATCGATACCTTCCCAGTGGCCAGACTCTGCTTTATGTTCATTTTGAGGCATGTAGATAGTCAAAAGAGAAATTAATAAAAGTGTAAATAGTAATAAAATTGTGTATGAAACATTTGCTTTATCTCCTTGCTCACAAGCAAGTCTCTTCGAGCATCATAATAGATAAAAAAAAAAGAGTGGTATTTTATTTATACTTTTCTCAGATGTTTTTATTACTCATTAGAAATATAGTATTAGTATACAGGGAAGGGACAGACATACAATACTCGTAGTAGTGTAGTGGGTAGATGAGAATGAGATGCCCTTTTGAGTGGCTACCTTTATTTTTTGTTAGCTTTGGACAGCCTTCCGCGCCCATATTCACGCGACACCCTCTTCTCTCTTCCCTTAATAATATTGTACCAATTTATATAGGAGCTACATATGCCTTTTTACTTTATCCTTAACTGCCAAAAAACAAATAAAACATAAGTGCTATACCACGTATATCGTCACCAATCCACAGGTCATGCATTATCCAATCCACATATTGAATCTTGAACATATAACTCTTTCGATGTCATTTACAAATCTATAGAATAGTCTTTCAGAGACTAATATCTATAATTCTGTTCCTTTTACTCATAAGAAAAATATATTAGTCATTAGAATAATGTTAACAATTTAATAAGTCAATACCTATACTTTTTTTTAAAACACTAAATTAGCTAATGATGCAGAACATATTCAAAGAGTATGAGTTATGTGTGCACACATCACTCAATTTAATATGTATGATTTTTTAAATTAATTATAATAGTTATTATTGATCATTAAATAGATCATACTATTAACTCTAAATTATTATATTCTTCAATCATATGAGACTTCTTCTTCAAATTATATGGTCTCCAAATTTTTGACACAACCGTGCAAATATCTTTTTAGTTTGGTGTTAAATCATACAAAATTATGTGGCAAATTAAGACATCTTAACTATGTTAACACCTCTTGATTGTCACATATCATTTGCGGCACTGTAGAAATATTATAAAAAAAATAAAATAAAAAAGATTTTGGAGAATTACACTAAAATCATATCATAGCAACAAAAAACTCAACATCTACCTCATTAAAAGCCTTGTAAAAAAAATTCAAAGGAATAAAACAGAAAAAGAATATGGAGGACATTAATAGTAGCAATTTTGTATGCACATTATACTTTACAAGAAATGTAAAAATACATGTTTTTCTAAACTTTATACAATTCAACCATTTATTCCTTAGGTGTTAAGGAATAATACTAAATCTTTTGAAAGCCATAGTAACTAGTTGAGAGTCACTCTCTGACCAAAAGGTCCAATTCTTCTTATAAACTATTTCAGTAGCATTTATCATCCATAGAGCCCAGCTTGAAAATGAGTAGTGATACACATATTGATCACAAATCCACCTTTTCATCCCTCCAAAGTGCATGAAGAACACTTAATTAGTTGTACCATCTATATTACAGTTTACCCCAATTAAAGATTGAGGGTTGGCATGACATCTCATTAATGCGAGGAATATTAGGTAGAATGATAGAATAAGAGTACACCTTTGTATGATTTATATGAAAGTGTTAGAATTACTTGGAGTAGGAATTAAAATTTAAATAATGTTGATTGAGTCTAAATACGTATAATGAAAGTGGAGTAGATTTGGAAGAAGGGTTCCATCATTGTGCTGCCAAATAATTACACGATCGACTTGAAGAAGGTGAAGTGGAGCAGTAAATGATTCCATAAATCCGAATGTAGCAAGTGAATAGTAATTTTGTTTCCATCCCTATGTTTCGTGTTTTGCATTTTGCGGCAGTGACAATAATAACCTTTAGAAATTAAGCTTCGAAGTGTGCTTGGTGGGTAGCAATTGGATTTAGCCCGTGCACCGACTCTTACTTTTTCTTACTTAATTAATGCAACAAATACCTTCCCTTCTCCAATATAAACATTCTGCGCATGCATTTTTTTTTTTAATTTAAAAAATAAAAAAAATAAAAAAGCAATTTGTCACTTATTCCACTTCAGAATCCAATTAGATCACAAATTCGCTTGAATCACCCACGCTTTCCGATAATTATACAATCATCATTCCCTTTTTGTGTTGCTTTATAGATTCCCCATATGTTTTACATTGTTTGGGTTTGTTTATACACATTTCTGTCATCACCTTAATCTCCCTTACAGACAGATTTATGTACTGCATATATTATAGTTTTTGCAAAATCAAGCTCTGTTTGTTTTTGCAGTGTAATTGACAAAATGGTATTATCCGAATTGATATGCATGGTTAGTCTCATATTGACTATGAATCAGGTAAATATTAAATATAGAGATGTGGTGTCAAAGTCTTTTGTAGTCTTGAAACATTTGGTCCGTTGATGATGCCGTGTTCCTCAAATTCCCCAACAAATGTATCATAAATTAATTCAAGCTAACAAGTCCAAACTTCCATTTCAAATTGAAAATATACAAAGCATAGTTAACAATTGGGAAGGAGCATCTAAAACACAACTCCTCAACAATGACACCTAAATACTCATGACCATACTATATATAACATACATATTCCTTAATTACTTCTTTTGTAATTATATACACAAACACATTTTTACTTTAACATAATTTAAAGGGTCAGCAATGATCAATGTCATTGTCTGAAATAGACTGAGGAATTCCATCAAGCAAGCAAAAAACTGGAGGAATGGTTAGTGCCTCTGAATTTCCATAAGCATTCCAACAAAAAGGATCATTCACTATATCTCCTTGAGAAGGAAGAAGCTCAATATCTGAGAGAGTCAAGTTTGTGCAAGGGACAGAGTCACTGCATGCAAAATGCATAGGAGGGTGTCTTATATCATAAGTTCCCTTTATATTTGTGTAAACTATATCTGATACAAAAACTGCAGAGGTCTTGTTGCTGCATTCTTTACTGAGGCAGTAAAATTGGTCAATTATAATTGGATTTTTTACATTGTCCATGTGAATATTACTGAATGTTACTCCTGATACTGATCCTGATCCACCTTGCCATGTCTTAATTCTAACACCATTATCTGATACTTTTATAACTGAGTCCCTCACTGTAATGTTTGATACACAGGCTCTAGAGTTGTGGTTTCCCAAACTACCAATGCTGAAAAAATAAAAAACACTAAGTTCAAATAATAAACCAGTACAATATATAAACCTTATGAACTTAATTCATATATACAGTCAGTGTAAAAAAAAATTACACTGTCAAATCACTAGTAATCGTCAGATCATTAAAAACATTTTACTATGAACATGTAATATGCTGACACTATAAAAAAAAATTACTGTAAAAATTATACTCTAAACCTTATTATATATTGAATGTAACCTTTTATGAAAACAAATAATAAATTACCTAATCCCATGACCGGGTCCACATGTGATGTTTTTTATATCAACATCATAGCAACCAGACCCAATGGATACGCAGTCATCACCTATAAAAGGAAAATTCACAAAAGAAATATTGTTAATGCCTTGTGATGCTGCAACAGATAAAAGGAGATAAGGGATTGATTAGAATAAGTAACTAACCATTGGAAATGATAGAATTATATATTTTCACATCATTGGTATTTTCAATGTGTATTCCATCAGTGTTGGGGCTTAATGCTGGAGCTGTTATGAAGATTGATTCAACATGTACACTTTGGCAGCCATCAAATCTGAAATGGAATTGTGGACTGTTTTTTATCCTAAGTCCTTGTACACTCAAGTTTGAACTCATGAAAAACCTTATGGCCTGAAACAAATAATTTAATATCAATCATAATGCAGTTACACAAACAGAAAATGTATAAAATATATTATTAAGGTTTGAAAACTTACAATTGGGCTGTCACATGGTCCTGGTAATGTTGTTCCATTAGGTCCCTGTGACAATTATTGTTAGCAAGGGATTAGTTACTGTTTGTTTGAATCATCAAAATTTAATAAAATTATCTTTCAAATTTGAAATTATATCAATACCTTATGAGGCTTACAAGGAAGGTCCCACCATTTTTGTCCTCTGCCATCAATTGAACCACTTCCTTCAAGTGACATTCCATTGACTCTATAAAAGACTAACCATTGACGCCTACTGTTGTTTTTTGGCCATGATTCAGGTCCATCAGGTGTCATAAGAGTGCCATCAACCTTCTCCACGTACAGTTATGTTAATTTCTATGCTAAAATAATGTGTATAGCTTAAAATACTAGTATTAATTAGAGTGGTTAAAACTAGTAGTAGAGGAATAATTAAGCAGAATATTTAATAAAATGAGGGTACTTTTGGAAAAAAGTAATAAATTTTTGTTTTGGTTTTTAAAATGAGAAATAATTTGAGACAAAATATTTCAAACGCGACAATTATAATGAGATAGAGTGTATGTAACTAAGGACTCAAAAGTTGCATAATAAAGAGTAAGTACATTACCTTTAATACTAAGCCACCTTTACAAGGACCTGTAAAGATAGTAGATTGAACAATGAAGGAAAAACCATGAGGAACAAAGATAACATTAAGTGCTAATTCACTTTGACAAGCAGTGTCCCATGCCATTTTGATTGATTCTGTGTCATCAGTTATTCCATCTCCAATGGCGCCGAATGTTCGAACATCAAACAAGCCAGATTCATTTTTGTAACTCTCATGATCACTGGTAGGGGCAGGGCTAGGAGCTTCTTCAGGAACACTAGAACTAGAAGGTGAAGGTAGTGAAGAAGGAGGAAGTGAAAATTCAGATGAATTATTATGAAAATGTGAGTAGTGTTTGTGTTTTGTATGGAAATGGTGTCTAGCTTCTATTGAAAGAAATAAAGTTAGAAAATATATAGAGAATGATAGTGATAAAATAAAAGAGTGCCTCATTTTGAATAGTTTCTCTACTACTTGAGACTAAAATAAGAAAGAGGATAATTCTACTAAAAGTTTAAGAAACTTGAGATACCGATTGGTTTTTTATGAAAGGAATAAAGGCTGAAATAAGTACCCTGAATTTGAGGAAGTTGAAAGAAGCAAATAGTGCTACTTTCTTTGTTAAAGTGACTAGTAAGAGCACTAGAACACAAGTTGCAACAAGTTTAATTGAGTTGGGGTATTGAAGTTGGAATGCATGCAAAATAAGAAAGGCTTGGTTACTATATATAATAACAAGTTGGTAGTGGACAATGTGGTAAGTTTTTTCATATGCATATTAATTACTACCATATAGTATTATTTTTTTTTAATGGCTTTATGTGGCATTGGCCTTGCTTTTGAGAATGTGGAGTCTGCATTTGGCAATTTTGAAAAGAGCAAAACGGAATAACCACAAGTCAGGTTGGGTAGTGGACAAACCTATCATGTTCCTCCCATAACTATAATAATAATATAATTATTTTTCTTCTGTCCCAACTATATAGATTTGTTAAGGATAATGTGTTAATGAAACAAAAATGAAGTTTATTTTATTGATGATAAATCAATATTTAATTTTTTTTTAAAACTCTAAAATATCTATCATAATTTTAAACTTATATATCGGTACGTATAAAAACCACTATGAGTCCAAAATCCGATCACAATTGTTCATAGTCCGAAATGTGACTAAGAGATCATGTCAAACACATGTCTCTTTACTCGGTCAAGTCATAGAAAATGTAGTAGAAATATGAAAATAACGTCATCTCCCTCAAAATAGGTAGTGACCAGTTATCATGGAGACCAAAGCCCACAAACAGGAGTATTCGACCTCAAACCTAAATCATTCATTCACTCAATAAACACCTCAGACCTAGGTAAAAGTACTTTGCCGATTAGGTCCTTATAAGCTTATGATCTTAACAAAATATGTGAAACACATAAATTTTTAATATATAGTCACTATATATGAAACACATCGGTCAACATGTGTAATGTTAGGTAATGTTCACCAGCTCACCTTCACGTTAAAATAAGGCACCAATTAATACCACAAGTAAAGCAAGGTTAAAGAAACGAATGGTACATGAGAGGAGTAATAAAAGTAATAATATCAAGTTGCATGAAGTAAATATATCTGTTTAAAAAACAAATGCAGTCTTTTAAAGTGGATATAGTAATTAAATATTGATTAGTCATTTGTTGTATAGAATAGTATTATCTTACATGTATCTTTAACCGTCCATCCACTCCAAAGTTGAGAATTGAGAATTGATGCATCTTGCTTTGCTTCCACTCACAGTCACAACACCACTATACTTACATCGCCGCCCAAATTTATAAACCATTATATCTGGTCAGGCTTTGTTTGGTTAATTAACATTTTAATTTGTCTCACTTGTCTCTTCAAACTCCTTTGATTTCAATTATTAAGCACCATAGATGCTGTAACAGTTATGAATTTTTTTTACTTTCCGTTTTCTTTTTCAGGGAATGGCTAATTTTGCATAACACGACACATTCAGTGGACCGAAAATTCCCTCATAAAGCGCAAGCTACATGTCTAGGAGTAACATTTAACATGCAAAAGGTAGCAGCTTAATTTTAAGCCTAACTCAACAAACCCAATTTATAAACTTATAATTCTATAAACTCTAAATCTACTTGTAGTTGTAAGTCTAACTCAACTTTACGATTTGCAAGATTATAATTGCGGATAAAAAATCAAAATTGAATTTTTATTAATATATCTCTCATGTCCAGTATTATTAATATGCCTGGTCATTAATCAATTATCATGTTGGCAACTTGCTTTTAATATATCAGCTTCATGGTTGAGTCTCCTTGAGTGCTATACTCAGGATTTTTCTGTTCATCTTTACACTCTTGGAGAAAAAAAGCAAAGCATATAATAATCAAATTAAATATGACAATCTCAGATAGTTTACTTTTGAAAAAGAGAAAAAATATTATAGAATAATTTTTGCAATAAAACACATGGTTGAAGTATTTGATTATAATAGAAGTGACAAATTTGAGTAATTGTGTTCACGGATTTAAGTGACCAGATCTAAACTAATTCAATTCATTTTTTTAACTAAACTAATTTAAGTTCGAGTCTAATTTGATTAAACCTGAATTGGTGTGGTTCATGTAAAGGTTTCAACTTTAATGCTTTCAATTATGAATTCAATCCTCCAAAAATTATGAATTTTTTATTGTTATTGATGTAAATTAAAACTTTCATGTATTGAACTACAAGTGTTTTAATTTAATTCAAGTGTTAAAATTTTAAAACATGGAATTTAGTCTAAATGTTAGAATTTTCATAAAATAGAATGAAATTTAATTATATAACTTTTGGATATTTTTTTTTTAAAATTTGTGTCTCATAACCCAATGGCCCTATGTGAATCAACACATTCATCACTTAGATGGGTTGATTTGAGTTTGACAGAAAATACAAACTTTTTACCCAATTCAAATCAATAAAATTTGATTGGACCAAGTAATAGGTTTGACCAAATCAACCCAACCAATTTGTGTAGAAAATTTACAACAAAAAATAAAAGTGAGATCGAAAGCCACTGTAAGCTATAGTGACAAGATTATCAAACAATTGTATTTTTGGTACTACAAATTTATCCACCGTAAGCTAAGCGATTAGACATTGCAATACTTAAAGATGGAAGCCTCTTACCACCCACTATCATTGGATGCAAATAGTTTTTTGTTTTGAAGAATCACAATCTTTACGTGCAACAATATATTATCATGGCAATGAACAACAATTCCTTTAAAGCAAGACAATCTTAGAATGCAAACTTCTCATTGTTAAGGGAGCGAATACCAAGCAAGCTTTAAAACACCCCCTACCTAGGTTACATTGTGATCTAGTTAATAGTTAATACAATCTGTGAAAAGTGGAAGATAAGGAAAACAATTAAATCGTATAAAGAGATCAACTAGAAGCTTCTCAAACAGCTTTCTACAGGCAGTGACAAAAATAACAAATTGGAAGTTGATGTTGTTTTCTTGGAGTAAAACCGTACAAACAAATTACAAAAGGGGAAAACTATTAACAACCTGAAACAAACTAGATACACTTCTACAGACAGGGATTAGATAACATTTACATAAATCAACATTCCAAGTCTATGACACAAACAAGGCACACTGCTTTCTTGCGTGCAAGGGAATCAGCTTCACCAGCATTTCAGCAGAGACTCCTTTAAGCTCTATGTCAGATCACCAACAACACCACAATTAACGAGTGATTTGATACAAGGATATATATAATAACATAATACTCGGATGAAAACTAGATCTCACCGTTTGCTTTGAAGTTAAATAAAGGTGGAAGATGACGCCCATTTGGTAAGCGGGTATTTGGATCACGCAATTCATCTAAGAATGGATGAACCAGGGCCTCCAACTACATTGAACAAGGGACAGAACAATATAATTAATAATTTATATAATGCTATATTGGAAATGATTGTAGGAATATATTATATGAATCTTCAATCAGTAAAGAGAAGGAATTTTCAAAGCCATAATATATTTGCATTGGATGCACATGTAGGCATTTAAAGAAGAAAATAAAACTAAATGAGAAGATTTATGTTCTAAAATGGGAAAAAATATTGATAGAAATCACATGAATTTTGTCATGCCACAGACCAAGAAGTACATCACATATCATTGGAAATTAACACCATGAACAGAAGCCATAAAATGACTGAACATAACTTGACAGTCCATGGTATTCAACGAGATTACAACGGGCGTTAAAGCTTCCACATATCTTGATAAAATTATATACTCACAGCTGTGCTTCGAAGATTAGGAGAGTATTGCAGTAGTCTTGAGACGAGATCCACAGCTTCTGGTGGCATACGCTTGCGAAAGATCTGGTGATGAAGATTCATATATATATGAGCAGCACTATGAAATAACATGTATAAATGGACAGGCAAAAATAATATTTACAATACCTTATGCCATGGATGTGCTTTGATTTGTGGGAATTTGAACTCGGTGTAGTTGGGATTCATACACTTTATTTCTTCTCTTGTTGGGGTACCTAAAACCTGCATGTGAATCCCAAAAATCTTAAGAAGTGATGAAAGATAGAATGGCATTGAACAGCGCAAAAGAAGAGGACTAATTGTTAAGGATTTCTACAAGCTAGTTACATACATTTGAGTGGCAATTATTCAAAGCAAGTATCATCATGCAATGAGAAAAAAAAATGACAGTAAACAGAAAGCCTGGATTTTACGAAGTAAAATATTTTAGACTTAATCTCACCTTGATAATTTCAACCAGCTGATCTACTCCACTCGCACCAGGAAATAGAGGCTGACAAGAATATGAATTGATTCTTAGTTTCTATAGAGATATATGAATTCTAAATAAATCCTAATCAAACATACTTAACAGGTAGATACCTGGCCAAGCAATAGTTCTCCAAGTACACAGCCAGCTGACCAAATGTCAATGGCTGTGGTGTACTCGGTTGCCCCAAATATAAGCTCAGGAGCTCTATAATACCTAGAACAGATGTACGATATGTTTGGTTCACCTTTGACCTGCAAAATATACACATAATTTATTCATGATAATACATCAGATAGACAGTAAAAACAGGCAACAGGTTTTCCAGGTTTAGGATAAACAAACCAGAACTTTTGCACTCCCAAAGTCACAAAGCTTCAGCTGGTGGGTGTGAGGATTGACCTGTTATCAGATAACATTGAAATGAGATATGCATAAACTACTCTACCGGATATGAAATTAAAGTAGTCATATAAAAGAAGGAAAGATACATCCAGAAGAAAAACTAGAACTACTGCATATGATGATTTAAGTTGCCCGATGCAGATCAACATAAAAACACTGAGACATTAAAGAAACAAGTAACCAAACATACCAGTAAATTTTGAGGTTTTATGTCCCTATGAGACACTCCAACACAGTTATGAATATAAGCTAGTGCTCTACATATCTACAAAATAAGAAATAGAAGGAATGACAACCAACAATGTGGTATGCACAGTAGATACTATAACATCTCTACAATTTACAAGAAGAATAGAATTGTATGAAGTACTACATAGAAACATACCTGGTAAAAATAAAGTTTGACATATATCAATGGCATCCTCTGATTCATTTTGCTGTAGTGTCTGATCACCCGATAGACAGTCTCAGGAACATACTCAAGTACCAAGTTAAGGTAGAGCTCATCTTTTTCGGTTGTTGAAAAGAAACAATGCTTCAAAGTAACAACATTGGGGTGGTCCAGAAGGCGCATTGTTTGCAATTCCCGGTTCTTGTACCTTTTGTCTTGAAGAACTTTCTTGATAGCCACAGTTTCACCTGTCTCCAAGCATTTTGCCTGCACAATAAACATCAGTTTACTGCAAACTGTATCCAATTAAAAGCTGCAAATTAGAGAATATAGAAGAGACGAACCTGGAAAACGACACCAAATGATCCATGTCCAACAGCACGCTCAGCCATGTAGCTTATTGTCTAAGATCATAAAGTTGTCACAACATAAAACAACACAGAAATGACCGTGCAAATATGATCCAATAGTCAGTGCAACAAATAAAATAGCAGAAGCTGACCTGCTTTGGCTGGCCATTTTTACCACCAATGGTAGTTACAATTACATGTCCTGCTTCAGTACTATTTCCATCAACGACATTTGCTTCCATTTCCTGTATTATGTTTAACAACTTTCAACACAAAGCAGACTAAATATTTACCACGAAGTTGCTCAATAGAGTGCATAGTGTTAGATAATGTTAGGAGTTGGTTATAGGAAGTTGGAGTTTGTTAAGTTGGTTATGATTAGTTACAAATTAGTTGAGATTTGTTAGCTTGATTATGATCACTATATAAAGAGTATCATATATTCATTGTAGTCAACTTTTCTCATTGAATCAATTCCAAATAGATATTTTTCTCTGGTTTATATTTACCTTGTCATCCTTAATTTTCATGCCATGAATTTCATCAGGTAACCTATCAGCAGCAGCAACTGAAGTTGTATTTACATCTATTAATCCAGAAGCAGGTGCTACACCCGCTGATGCCATCATCAGAAGCAAAGTAGATCAAAAAAAAAAATTGTTGCAGCTTCAATTCAATCAACTACCTCAAATAATAGGTTAGTATGTAGATGAAAATAGAAGTAGAACCCTAAAGAACAAACTAGCTATTGAATTTAGCACCACTTTTATTGAATTCAGCAGCACTTTTATTTTAGCAACAAAATCTGCACATAACAAATAGAAAATTTGTTAATTTAATACTAAAGTCTAAATTGGAGATTAAGTCAGACATTCCACAATTAAAAAACAACAAAATAAAATTAATTAAAAAATTTGTCTACATTGATTATAAGAATATAACCTAATTAACGAAATAAACATATTAGCATGTAGAAATATACGTACATCTAAAAAATATAAGGGATGTTGATTTAAGAAGAGAGATCCTGATTGAGGGGAAAGTGGATTCGGAAACAGGAGAAGAGACAAAAGAGTGAAAAGGGAGAAGATAGAAGAATAAAAGAGAAGAAGTTCAGACAAATGGAAATGATTGAAGAAGTTTTTGTTTTGTGGTGTCCGATTCTATCTTCTTATCTAATCTCATTAGTCAACATAATACAAACGCCCATATACTTTCTTCTTCTTTTTTTCAGCTCTTTTGACCGACCAATAAAAAATTAGCAATGACTTTTTTTCACCTTAATCACAAACGGGAAGAGTAATGTATTATGTAAATTAGTCATGGAAATTTGTTGATTCTTTTTAAATATTTTTTATGTCAATTATTTAACTATTTCTATTAAATATTTTTTAATAAATAAATAGTATTAAGTAATTCAAAAAAAAATAATTTTTATTTATAATAATAATCGACATTTAAAAAAAAAATATAAAGAAGGTAACATGTTAACATTAGTATTTAGAGATATTTTGTAAAATAAAAGTATCTAGAGTCATTTAAGTTTCATTAATCTCATCGAAGATCTTATTTGACACACATAATGTATTTTCCGTTATCCAGAAAAAACACAACAAAAAGAATAAATAGAAATATTTTGTAAGCATAGAAAAGAGAAGATGGTTAAAGAATATATATTTTTATATATAATTTTTTTAACATTTTATTATTTTTATAAATGTAATTTTTTTTTATTTTAAAAATCTCTCACATACTTATCAGTAAATAAAATTAACATAAATTTGAAAAATAAAAGTAAAAAATATTTATACAAAATAAACTACCTCAAATGATGTAAAAGATTTTTTAAGAGAACAATTATTTATATTTTGTAAAACAATTAAATATAAAATAATGTTTTTATCATTTTTAAAAATATGTATATTTATCAACTAATTTTTTATTTTCTCTTTATAAAAATTATTCATTTTAATAATTTTTTATTAAAATAAAATTAACATAAAAAGTAAAATCATAGAATACTTTTACAAATTAAATTGTCTAATTATCATGTAAAAGGTTTGCTATTTTGTAGTATCTACTTTGTCCAAAGACACATTCAATTCAAGACTTTCAAATCAATTTTGAACGCTGGTCATTGTTACAGACTTCTAGGCTCCAAGTGATTAGATGATTTAATGTCTTCCATGCTGTCATACTTTGACTTGAAATTGTAAAATCATTGGATCTTTTTTTGGGACAAATTCCAGGAACTTTATAGTGTGTGTGTTTTTAGCGTTTATTTTTTAGGTTGGATTTTTTTTCATATTTTTTTAAATAAAAAAATATTCTACTTTAAAAAAATATTAAAAAGTCTTATATCGCATCATTAAATTGCAATAATGTGAAGCATAAAAAAATTAATGATATTAATTGGTCGTAATTTAAGAATGCGATAATATAAATGATTTTTTTTTTTAAAGATCGCATCTTCATCTAAATATTTTTTTTAACAAATAAAAAATATAATAAATTAATATAAAAAAATAAACTAAATATATTAATAAATTCAATAGAATATAACTAATTGAGAAAAAAATACATATAGGGACAAAGACACACTTCAATTTGGCTTCTATCAACAAATGGATTGCATTGACCTATTTGTATTGTTCTTATATTGTTGAAAAACGTCATATAAATATGGTAACGTAGTTTCGATCAACAAATACGACAACCATCGTATGACATAAAAATTTACCATAAAGTCGACATAAAACGTAGTATTGTTAATTGAGACTACGTTTGGAAGGAATAGATTAAACATTAGATTGAGCGTGAGAATCACCTATTGCAAGGTGTAGAATATTGCAAGGTGTAGAAGATGTTTTACACCACAACACTAAATATATGAATTGGTTTTGATAACCAGATTATTTATTTATGTCAAACCATATATGTGTAATTCACATTTGCATCTGCCACCATATTGGCCACTTAAACCCCCACTCAACCCCACAAAAACAAATCATTCACCATAATTGCAGAGTTGTGGTCATCATTGTCTCACATACATACCGAACCATACATTTCATATTATGTTCCACCACCATCGCACCTACAAACCTCAAAAGAAGTTTTATTTTATGGTTCATATTATGTTTTGTCAATGCAAAAAATATAAACCCCCAATTACTCTATTAGAACACGAGATTTTTTATAATTTATTTGGAATTCATTGCACAATTCTTAAGTCGACTTAAACTATTTTTGATTGCATATATAATCTTGTGGCTCAAAATTATATGTAGACATGTGGTAGTAATTATAATCCACACAAACTATCAAGGATTTAAATTGCATACACATTCAATAATTGAAAATGATGATGAAGAACACTATCAAAATGAGGATCAATCATAACAATTTTAAGTCATTCGAATAGCTATACGAGTGTTGTGACTTGTGACCTCTTAGATGTGAGACTGAGTAACATTCACATGAACATAATTAATTAAAATTTGATGTATTTATTTACCTATTTTAATATTTTGTTTAATTTTTTTAATATAATTTAGTTTTTTAATTATCTTTATTATATTTTTCATCACTTATGTGTAGTTGCATCTTCATTTTGTAAATTTTTAAATAAGAAAAAAACCATTTAAATTATCATCTTTCCGACCAATAATTTCCAAAAAAAAATAATATATTAAATATTAAAATAGAGTATTTTGAATTTAAAAAAATAAAAAAATATATAAAAATATATATATATATAATTTAAAAGTCACATGTCTCAAATAGAATGATTAAGGAATTTTTAAAGAAGTTTTTATATTAGTGGAGTACTTGCTAGCGTGTAATTTAAAAAGAAAATGGCAGAAGAAAAATAATCATTAATGAATAAAAGTAATTGTCATTTTAGAATTATCTTGTACGAAATTCGAACTTCGTCTCTTTAGCTTATTAACGTGAATATGGATTTGTAAACAAGTGAGTAAATAGAAACTTGCAAAATATTCAGTTTTAATGTAAGCCCTCGTATTTACTTACTCTGCGTGCACCATAAATAGGTGACGGAATTTTTTCTCCATTAATGACTATTTTTGTCTCATAATAAATAAAAATGAGGTTAAAAAAAGTAGATCTATATTGTCTACTTTTTGAATTATATTCATCAATTATTTTTAATTTATTTTTACTCATATTATGAAGGAAGATGATAATTTTAAAAATATTTATTATTCAAAATTGTTGGTGATACCAAATAAAACTATATCATTATTGGTTATTATCTTATATTGTTGATCACTATTACACTAATTTGCTTCCATAGCTGTGTAGTTCATAATTGATTATGAATGAGATACATGTTGGATATACAAGAGTTTAGATATATAATTGATTATAAATGAGATAAATGTTGGATTAATTATGAATGAGATAAATGTTGGATATACAAGAGTGTTAGATATATAAGAGTGATTAAGTTTTATGGACGACCTTGGCGAAAATATTGTCATTTAAATTTATTTTATTTATTTTTTCTAGCATCTAATATTAAAGTTTTTGGTTCAATATAGAGAAATATAGTTCTTAGTAT
Source organism: Cicer bijugum (assembly GCA_037974875.1). Taxonomy (NCBI): domain Eukaryota; kingdom Viridiplantae; phylum Streptophyta; class Magnoliopsida; order Fabales; family Fabaceae; genus Cicer; species Cicer bijugum. The sequence continues at coordinate 449,284 of JBBPBT010001129.1, forward strand.
AAAAAAAAAGAAGGGTTATACTATTTAAGTGTTGTTTGAAAAGGTTTTGGCTAAAAAAACTTTGATTATTAAGTAATATTTTGTGGTTCACCTCTCTTTTTTTGGAACATATCCAATGGGCAGTTACACAATGTCAAGTTTCAATGCAAAGTTTGGAATAGAGAAAATTGATGGAATAATTAATTTTCCCTTAGGTAAAATTCATGTCAATAATGTATTGATACAATCTGAATTACATAAGATGTTGATTAACATGAATGCATTGGTTGACATTGATGCAAGGTGTGTTGTTAAATTATGTTTGTTGTTGAAGAACTTCATGAGAAAGCCAACATAAAAATTACACTATTTTTAGAATGATTTAACTTCAAGTGAATTTTTATTTTTATGGTGGAGTGTGATAGTTCTTTTGAACTATGATTGTCGGTGTAGATAAAAAAAAATAAAAATATATAATTTTCAATCAAAGTGGAGAACATTATAGTTGTTTGAAAATTTTATTTGTTGAAATAGTTGCAAATTGTTTGAAAATGTAAAGGAATAGAAAACTCAATGATATATATAACTAATTTTTCATTATAATTTTCACTAGTTAAAAATATTTTAAGTTTGTATATGATTTTTTTTATATTCTTGTGTGTAGAATGTTATGATGGAGTTCAAATATTCGCAATGTAGATATATTAAAGACTATGAGAAGAGAAAATTATGTATTTTTATAATACTTTTCATACGATGTTAACATGAATTATTGTTTTATTTTTATTTTTTAAAATTTCTATATTATATTCTTGTGCGTGATTGTGATATGTATTTTTTTAATGTATTTTTCTTCTCAAACATTATCATCTAATTAAA
>JBBPBT010001129.1:460249-472006 GCA_037974875.1 Cicer bijugum
GGGGGGGGTGTCATTCACATATTCATATCTTAATTTATAATTAATTCCCCTCTCCTGTCTTTTGAACATCTTTTGTTTACCAAACAAAGGTGAATAGCACAAGTAAGATTTTGTTGATTCTTTTAATTTTAGAAATCACTTGAGCACATCATCAAGAATTTCAAGTTCATTTCTTGTAGTTGATCTAATTATGAAGGTTAACAACTGCCAAGCCAAGCTATATTACTACAGTAATGGTTGGACAGGTCAATATAAAAACACAAGGAAATTAATGAAAAAAATGTGAATAAAATTTTTTATAATCAGTCTTACTTGTCAAATGGCTCCATAATGTTGAACTACCAAAATTCCCACAGAAAAGGCAATTAAGCACATGATATTCACTTATTAGAAAATGTTCTTGTCAGTTACCTGTTGGGAAGACCTTCCAGAGATCGCCAATGTATTTTCTGATTTGGAATGGGCTGCAAGAAGGTGATATAACATGAATCAAAAATACCAATTGTAAAGAGTGTTTTCAAAAAGAAGCAAAAGTATTAGGTAGGCAATCTTTTCCTGCATATTACGAGCAAGCCAAGAGAACTCAATATCTTGACCAAATGCCTGATACTTCAAGGACCATCGTGACAGGTCAGGTTTGTCTGGCAATATCTGCAGAAATGGATCCAACGTTTAGCACATAATCAAAATTTATTTATTACATTTCATAATATATGAATGAAGATTGCATGTGCATATACCTTAAACAGTAGAAACACATGTATTATTTGAAAGTTGTTTACTAAACGAAACATAAGGACTAAAAATTCAAACAAACAAGCTAAATATTTGATTTAGCAAAGAAAAACTAGCAGAAGCAATATTATTTGCGCTACATTTAACAGACAATAATTCCTGATTATGAAAGCACTTTCAATTTATAAAAATATAAGGGCGTGTTCTAAATAACATACACAATTCAATATTGGCTAATTTCAATTGAGGTATCCTCATCAATGCAGTTAATCTAGTCTGACAGGAAAAGAGGCAAGATTTCATCTTGCATGCCATGATTCCATCGTAATTTTGATATTAGCCTTATAATCAAGGGTTAGTAGGAGAGCAAGCACACCTTAACAGTGGAAATAAAAGGCATCCATTCAGGGATGGCTTCACGATCAGAATAACAAGCAAATGCTACAGAGACCGGCACATCAACCTCCTTCTTAACCCTGCAGTTGACAATATTAATTTTTTCATTGAAGTGCGAAGCTGTTGTTAGATACGCTGTTATGAGTTGGTTATAGGTAGTTATAAGTTGATTTGTATTGACTACCAGTTAGTTAAAATTTGTTAGCATAGTTATGATCACTATATATAAAGTGTATCATATATTCACTTAATCACTGCAATCAATTTTTTTTTTATTGAATCAATTCTAATCAATTCAATTTTTCTCTCAATTGTTTTTCTTTGTGTGGGGGTCTACCATGGTTCTCAACCACTGTGGTTGGTTCAGTTTGAGGAAACCAAACAGAAGTGCTAAAAACTGACAACCACCCAACAAAAAGGAAAATAGAGTATACATGACAATTAACGAGTGAGGTGCATATAATTTAAAGTACATCCCGCTAATTATACCCTATGATATCTATTTGTGCCTATATTCTTTCAAAGAAAAACCATCACTAATTCGGCATTTCTAGTTAATGAATAATAGAAAATGTCAAATTTACACTCAGATTATTTGTTCTCGTAAATGACATATCAATCAGAAGTACAGAACTGTTATACATGATACTTATCAACGGGTTTTAAATTTCAATTTAGCCAAAAGAAATCTTAATCATAAATACACAGATAGCAATAAAATTAAAAAAAAAAAAAAGTAATTAGTGAGAAGTGAAAAGAAAAGGAGTTAGTTACGTGCAATCCTGCCATTCCATGACAGGGGAAAAACGGTTGAAGCGACGCAAGGTTGAGGATCGCGTAGGAGAAGTGTGAGGGAGCTTGAAGAATAAGTGATTGGAAGAGAGTGGAGTTGCGAGGAAGCTTCTGGAAGTAAAATTGGTTCTGGCAGTGCGAGATAGAGCTGTGGTTGTTGAAAAAGAGCTTACGATGGCTGCAGTTGCAGTTGAAGACATGGTCCAGTTTTTTATTCAAAATTCACACTTCTATGACTGATGACTCTCTTCTCTTCCCTCTGACCACGACCACCGTTAATTAGTTCGTCCTATCAAATTGTGAATCAGATAAATAATAATCCACGTGCTCATCACGGATGGTGTATCTGTGCCCACTCAAATTGGTTTCATTTCGTCATATTTAATCTTGGGCTTATACACCCTTTTGGCCCAAACCAACTTGCTGCTAATTTATACTCTCCCCCTCCTCCCCACAATAATTTGTCAAAAAATATTTATCTCACTTTATTAACGTTTTTATCTGCGTGAAATAATCAAACGAGTTATTTATTATAAGAGTCAACCCAAAAAGCTCGACTTTTTACTACAACATTTCTTCCGGAAGTAATAAATTTAGTGAAATATACTAATGAAAAGCAATACGGATAAACGATCACAAAGATTTTATAATTTTTTTTTGGCAATATAACTATAACGTAGTGGTAAAATCTGATTTTAAATGGATTCAATGAATAGAGAAATGTCTATTCACGATTGGTACGATCTAATTATGATAATTTCAAATATTAAAGCCACAATGATTTTATATTGATCATTATATATTTTTTAAGCAAAAATAATATTATTGACGTTGTGCTTTCTTCATAGAGGATAAGAACCAAAACCCATATAAACATGGTATGAGAGCTTTGGTTGATTTTGAGATCTATTGTAAAGAAGATAGAGACTATTTTGACAGAAATGACTAAAATACCCTTATTACTAATATATAATAATATTATCTAACATTAGTATCAGAGCCTTTAAGCAGAACAATATGACCATTCAGGAATTCTATTCGGCAATGACTAATATATGGGATTAATTGGCTCTTAGGGAATCACCTGAGTTGAAAGCTGTCAAAGCATACATTGATCAAAGAGATGAGCAACGTCTGGTTTGGTTTCTAATGACTCTTTGTGATAATTTTGAGGGCCTTCGTGGGGGTATTTTGCATCGTTCCCCCCTTCTTAATGTTGAATCAATAGTTAGTGAATTGTTGGTAGAAGAAATCAGATTTCAGACTCATTCTGGTGTGTCAGATAAGGGAATTCTCTCAACTCTTCCATCTATTTTTGTTGCTCCTGTTCAAAAAGGAAAATCTCAAGGAAGGGTTGGGCTTGGTAATGATGAATGTGCATTTTGCAAAGAAAAAGGTAATTGGAAAGCACATTGTCCGAAATTAGGGAGAGCACATAAAAAGAATTTTATGGGGCCATCGTCCAATGTTTTTGCTTCTACTCCTTCTACCATTGGCTCTAGTTCTGGTTCTGTATACTCATCTGAGACTGTTTCCCAAATATCTGATATTGCAGAACAACTTCAAAAACTTCTTGCCACTCAATCACATATAATGTCTGCCACCTCTTATAAAGGTTTGAACTCCTCTGGTATGTCAGATATATCTCCTTCCATATGGATTCTTGATTCTGGAGTATCTCATCATATGACATATGATGATAAGTCTTTTGTGTATATGAAACTTGCCACGTCTGTGTCAGTTGTGACTGCTGATGGCACTCCTATGCCACTAGCAGACATTGATTATGTCTCCACACCTAACCTTTATCTTTCTAATATTTATTATATTCCTAATCTTACTTTGAGTCTTGCTTCTGTTAGTCAAATATGTGGTTTCGGCTATTCGGTTATATTTTCTTTCACTTCTTGTTGTGTGCAGGATCCACATTCCAGGAGACTGATTGGGACAGGCCATAGACAGGAGGAACTTTATGTTTTGGATGACATGCGACTCCCAGATACTGCAGCCTCAACAACTACTGTTGACTTATTATCTAATTTTCGCTTGAATTCTTTATCTTCTAGTTTTTATTTATGGCATTCTCGCCTTGGACATGTTTCTGCTTCTAGATTAAAATATTTGGCTTCTACTGGAGCCTTAGGAAAGTTACAAACCTATGATATCTCATATTGTTGTGGTTGTAAACTTGCAAAATTTTCAGCTTTACCGTTTAGTAAAAGTGTTTTGTTTCATATGCGCCTTTTGATTTAGTTCACTCTGATGTTTGGGGTCCATCACCAGTTCTCACCAAAGGTGGATCTAGATATTATGTTTTGTTTATTGATGCTTACACTCGTTATTGTTGGGTTTATCTTATGAAAAATCGGTCTGAATTCTTTGACATTTATCATATGTTTCGTGCAATGGTCAAAACTCAACATAACTCTGTTATAAAGTGTTTTCGTTATGATTTAGGTGGTGAATATACCTCTAATAAATTTTCTAAATGGCTTGTTTATGATGACACTCTCCACCAAACATCTTGTACTGATACTCCTCAACAAAATGGAGTTGCTGAAAGAAAACATCGTCATATTATAGAGACTGCTCGTTTCCTTTTGTTGTCCGCTTCAGTTCCTAGTGAGTTTTGGGGAGAAGCAGTTCTTACTGCTGTTCACGCTATTAATAGAATTCCATTCTCTATCATATCAAGTTTGTTTCCTTTTGAAAAATTGTATGCTTTTACCCCTGATTATTATTCTTTGAAAGTTTTTTGTTGTACTTGTTTTGTTCTTCGCCCTCAAGTAGAGCGCGATAAGTTGTCTTCTCGTTCAACCATGTGTGTTTTTCTTGGTTATGGGGATGGTCAAAAGGGTTATCGTTGTTATGATCCTCATGCAAAAAAACTTTATGTATCTCGTAATGTTGTTTTTCTTGAGCATATCTCCTTTTTACTCTATTTCCTATGATTCTCAAATTACTAAGAGTTTTGAACTAACCCATATTGATCCATTTGGTTCTAATGATAACGCTTCTAGCGATTGTAATATTGAGAATTGCAGGACAAATACTTCTACTTCACATGATGACATCCCTCTTGTCCCCCCGGCTGCCCAAACACCTCCTGCAATTGTTGATCGTCCTCGTTACCCTTCTCGTCAACGTAACTCTACTCAGTTACCTGATTTTGTCTATTCCACTTACTCAGCTTCGTTTGCTTCTTTCTTAACCTCTATACATATTTTGTATGAGCCTTCTTCCTATAAAGAGGTTGTTCTTGATCCTTTTTGGCAGCAGGCTATGACAGAAGAACTATATGCATTGCACAAAACCAACACTTGGGAATTAGTACTTCTTCCTCCTGGAAAACGTGTTATTGGATCTCGTAGGGTATACAAGATCAAAACTAAGTCTGATAGGTCAGTTGAGCGCTACAAAACACGTCTTGTTGCTAAGGGTTTATCTCAACAATATGATATAGATTATGAAGAAACTTTTGCTCTTGTAGCCAAGATGACCACTATTTGTGATCTTATTGCAGTTGCATCTATTCGTCAATGACATATTTCCCAAATGGATGTCAAAAATGTTTTTTTAAATGGCGAGCTTCATGAAGAAGTCTATATGGGCCCTCCACAAGGAGTTTCTCATGATCAAGGGGAAGTATGTAAGTTAAAAAAGGCTCTATATGGTCTTAAACAGCTCCTCTAGCTTGGTTTGAGAAATTCTCTACTGTGATCACTTCTCTTGGTTTTCGCTCTAGTGAACATGATTCTGCATTGTTTATAAGGTCCACCACTTATGGTCGCATTATACTTTCTCTATATGTTGATGATATGATTATTACAAGTGATGATGTTAGTGGAATCAATGAGTTGAAATTGCAGTTAGCCAAACAGTTTGAGATGAAGGACTTGGGAACTCTTCACTATTTCTTGGGGATTGAAGTTGCCTACTCTCCTACAGGCTACCTTCTTTCTCAATCCAAGTCCATTGCCAACATTCTTGACCAAACTCGTCTTTCTGATACTAGAGCAGCATATACTCCTCTTGAGTTGAATGTGAAATATGCTCCATCGGATGGTGTTCCTTTTCCAGATTCCACTTTGTATCGTACTTTGGTTGGCAACTTAGTGTATCTCACGATTACCAGACCTGACATTGCTTATGATGTTCATGTTGTTAGTCAGTTTGTTGTCTCTCCCACTACAGTACATTGAGCAACAGTTCTTTGAATTCTTCGGATTCTTCGTTATCTTCAAGGAACTCAATTTCAAAGCCTTCTCTTTCTATCGTCATCCTCATTAGAGTTACGAGCTTATTCTGATGCTGATTGAACTAGTGACACACCACAGATCATAAATCTACCACAGGATTTTGTATCTTTCTTGGAGACTCTCTTATTTCTTGGAAGATTAAGAAAATAAGACATTGTCTCTCGTTCCTCTACAGAAGCTGAGTATCGTGTTATGGCATCTACTACCACTAAAATAATTTGGTTGTGTTGGCTTTTGTCTGATATGAATATCTCTCTTTCTGAGCCAACTCCGATGCACTGCGATAACAAGAGTGCTATTCAAATTGCTCACAACTCGGTATTTCATGAACACACCAAACATATTGAGATTGATTGTCATCTTACTCGTCATCATCTTCAGCATGAAACTATTACTCTACCGTTTGTCTTTTCTTCTTTACAGATTGATGATTTGTTCACAAAGATGCATTCCATTAAAGTTTTCATTTTTTAGTTGACAAACTCTCGATGCTCCATGTTAATGCATCGTGAGTTTGAGGGGAGATGTTAGATAATATTATTGTATATTAGTAATAATGGTGTTTTAGACATTTCTATTATTTTGTATATATACTCGTTGTAACTCTATTAATTGAAGTTTTGTTCATTCTATGTTATGAAATCCTAGAGTGGTTGTCTTTTGGTTGTATATCTTCTTCCTCTTTTCATTGTTAACACTAATGACTGTGAATTCAGAGTCATCATTTACTTCAGAATTGGTATTGGTGTCATTACTTAGAAACTATAGTGAAACAAAAGTTTAATGTTACAATTGACTCCCTTGCATTGCACCCCATTTCGATGTTTTATGTGATACTTAAATGAGTATGTTAGTACTAGTAGTCAGTAACAGTAACCTGTATTGAAATTAAGGTGAACTTAACCGGACAGTCAAACTAAAGTCAAAACTACCATTCTCCGCCACTACCTTCCTTTTGTATCCTCTCATATATACCAAATTCCAAAACAAGCTTCTCCCTTTTAACACTCTCGCTCTTTAGTTTACCAATAATAACTATATGCACAAAAAACAGCAGCTGCCTTGTGTAGTGGTTAATGTTGAATAACCAGCGAGCCTAACGGTGAATCCATTCCATTCCATGGCATTGGTGGTAGAGTGGTACGACTTTGTATGTTTTGGAATTGTTGGAGTTTCCATCCTTAGTGCCTTATGGATTCTCTTGAATAAAGAAGGCTCCTCTGCCTCTCAACACGATTTTGACAACTTGGTTGACACGTCAGAGACTCTTCTGGTGGCTTCACCGTCACCTGACAATAGACTGCCCATAGGCCATATAACCACCTTCCAGCTATGGACCAGCTGTTGGCGAGGACTGCACCCTGTTGTCCTGTTAGCTACACGTTTCTTTTCTTTTCTCACCTTGTTCATCTTATTATCATTGGATCTTCGTCAATACGATGCAACCATCTTTTACTACTATACTGAGTATGTCCTCTTTCCTTTCAATTACTACCACTCCATTTTAATTATACTTGTTCACCAGGTGCTAACTCACACGTAAAATGGTCATATAACTTTGTTGCTTATATTTATATGCAGGTGGACTTTAACATTGGTAATGATGTATTTTGGGGTGAGTCAAACTCAATAAGAGTATATTGTCAATTATTTTATCTAATAAGCTTCTATTATTTATGCACTTGGTATTGTTTTTGGAATTAATTAATGTAGTTGGGGACAATAGTATCTGCATACGGATGTTGGAAATTGTTGAACAAACCTCCACTTCAAAATGGGGAAAATATGACAGAGTTTCTGAGAACTAGAGATTTCGAAACCAAAAGTTCCGTTTTTAGGTTCCAAAGCTTGTATGTTAAAGATGATTTTAAACAGAAAGCAGGATTCTGGGGTTACCTCATGCAAATTACCTTTCAGGTTAAGTTTCCTCCTGAAAATTATGATGAAAATTGGTTTTATAATTTGTCACCAACCATTATTCTGATATTCAAATTGAACTGATATTGATATTCTGTATTTGGCAGACTAGCGCTGGTGCTGTCATATTAACGGATATTGTCTTTTGGTGTGTTATTGTTCCATTCTTATCCATTTCTCGTTTTAAGCTAAACATGGTAATTGCATTTCTTCCTTAAATCACATGTTTATTTTATTTTTAATAACTTGCCTATTAATATGAATCAAATTGAATAAACAATTGTATAAGAAATTGCTATTTGAAGGTATCATTAATTTTTGTTGGTCTGTTTTTGCCAGTTGATGGGTTGCATGCATACCATGAACGCACTTTTCCTTCTTTTGGATACACTGCTGAACAATCTTGTAAGTAACACACTCAGTGGAATAGAACTAAGCACCAATTCAAAAAGCTAATGGTTTGAATTTGTTGTGTGTACGTATTATTTTTCAGTCTTTTACTTGGTTTAGACTCGCATATTTTGTGCTATGGAGTTGCTCCTACGTTACTTTCCAATGGGTTATCCACGCATGTGGTTTCATATGGTAAGATACTAAGATGTAATTATATTTTCACATTTTTTGCATCATCGTCATTGGCTAAAACTTTCTTCTCTAACAGGTGGCCATACCCATTTCTTGAGCTTAATACCACATGGTCTCCCCTATGGTAAAATTACATATTTCATGCCTTCTCTAACTTGCTTTCTTTATACCAAAGATTTATTACTTTTTCTAATGCATATGTTCTACAGGTATATCTGTCTGGCAATAGTTCACATACCCTGCTATGGCATGTATTGGTTGATAGTAAAAGCAAAAATTAATATTCTCCCTAGATTCTTCCCTCATGCATTCTTGAGGTCATACTAGTTTGGTTTGTTACTATAGTTTTAAATTGCGATTGAAGTTGTGGTTAAGTTGTAAACTTTTATATTGTGGTTAAATGAAAAGAAAAGTCTATTTTGTTTTCAGCAAATGAAGTAGTCATCATAAAGAATAAATAAAAATAGATAGATATTATATTATATAATCATGAAGCAAAGTTCAACTCTTGATTTGGGATTTCTTCATTTTGTGAAAATGGAAAAAGTAAACGGTTTTGTAAGAGGAAGAGTGCTGCAATAAAAGATTGACTATCATATAATAATCGCACCTGTTTACCTCATCAATGTTTTAATTTTAAACTATAATTTGAATAATTTTGGATAGACACTTTTTTTTTCCTTTCATAGCAGCATACAATTAAGATGTCAACTGAATAATAAAGTCATCAAACCATAACAAAATATAAAAACAGTAAACTTTGAAAGGATACAACATTTATAATTCAAACAAAGTAGTTTCACTACTTTTACACTTTTCATTACACTAGATTGAACATATACACTTGAATTGTTGAAGAGTACAAACGGTTACACACTAAGAAAGAATAATTCCAAACAAACAAAAAAAGTATTATTAAATTAAGATTGAACAAATCATTTTTTTTTATCACAATAAACAAATATAAGAATATATCTTTGGATCTATGGAAAAATGTTTAGAAGATCAAGAAGCTGATAATGCAGTTAATTAAAATTAACAACGTTGCAACGCTCCCTAATCTCACCTTCAAAACCTGTCAACACATCTAAGGAACCCATATGCACCATTGCCTTAGCAAACTTCACTCCCCACCTTGAACCATGTTTAGCATTTCTTAACACCGAGTTCCTAGTTAATCCACTGCTAACCAAAGTTTGATCTGAGGTTAATAAACCAAGATGCTTCTGTAACCTCAAATAGTAATTGTTGTCCAAACGATTAGGCGTAGAAGCATCAAACACCACCGTTGGATCACTCTGCGTTTGTGTCTGTGGTGGTGGACACTTGGATTTCAACAGCTCAGCAAACTTAGGATTCATAGAAGGATCTTGAGAAAAAGTTTCATTGAAAGAGTATAAGCGGTTTGAGAACGAAGAACAATGCGAAACACCAATAGAATGAGCTCCAGAAAGTGTCACCATTTCATCTGCTGAAAAACCTTTTCTACCAAAATTACTGATAAGTTCCTTTGCATTGAAAGATGGTCCTGGAAGATTTTGTGTCACTTCATCGAAGATCGATACACGACCGTCTCTGCGTCCTGATTGTACTGTATAATATATGCCGCCAACTTTGTGAGTACTGTCTCTAGCTGCAAAAGCAAGAATGTCTGCACATGACACTGTTTTTGGACATGCAGCTTCTATTTGTGACTTAGCTTCGTTGATTACTTCAAAGCCACGTAAGCTTGGATTGTTTGCAGGATGGTCTCTCTCAGATGGATTTCCTTGTGTTGATTCTAATAATACAGAACCATCACATCCCTGAAGATTTATACAAAAATTTCAGTACTAAATTTCCATATAAACTAATAAATAATATAAGAATCGTATGTATAATTAAAATCTAGCATTTCTAATGATATGACATTTAGAATGATTGACTGTGTAATTTTTTTTTTATACCGACAATGTATATGAATTAAATCTATGAAAGTATTAAAGTGAAGTTGCGTACCCTGACAAAGCAATCATGAAAATGCATTCTTATGAGACCAGCAGCGATGCCGGGGTTAAGTGAAACAGCTTTGTTTACAGCTCTTCTCACAATTGCCTCAGCATATGGACATGTTGTCTTATAGAAACCAACTTTCAATGATGTTGATGATGCCAATGTTGAAACTGAGAGAATTAGAACCAAGGTAAAGAGCATTGCATGTATTCTTAGAGTTCTAGACATTGTTTGAGGGATGCTAACTCAATTAAAAGTAGTAGGTATTTTAGTTTGAGTATTAGTATGCTAATGTTGAGTGAAGAAGGAAGAGAAGAATGTATTATATGTGTTGTTGGTTACTGATTAAGGTTGAGGAGCAGAACAGATGTCTCATGAGTATATATATATATAAGTTGGGAAATATATGAAGGTGAGAGTAGGTCTGACTTTGGAAACAAAAAACGTGTTTGGCTGTAGCCTTCAGTGTTATACAAATGTTGAAATAATCTAATTTTGAACATTTCTTCTGGCTCTAGGGAGGCTATGATAAATTAGATATGGCCAAAGAGTATATGATATTGAATAATGGAAGAAAGAGGTGTGACTATTTCCTATTAACTTCATCGTACAAACATAATAATATTTACAAGCAACATAGTGGATTGTGATTACCAGGTCGCCCTACCTTTCTTATAGTAGTAACAAATATGCCTGCTTTTGTGTATTAAATATCACTAGGATATTTTCGCGCTTTGCACGGATTTAATTTTATTTGTTTTTAGAGTGATATATATATTTTATTAATATATTAACTTTGAAATTAGAATATATATATATATATATATATATATATATATAAGATAGAATAAATTATAAAATTTGTTATTAAATAATTATTTTATTATTATTTTTAGTTGAATTAATTATATCTACAATAACAATCTTATCCTTTAACTAATATCTCATCTCAGTGATATAAAATGTTAATCATAATTTGAATTAAAATTTATATAGTTAATAATTATAGACTTTATTTTTATTAAAGTATATAAGTTATGTTGAAATTATTAAAATTGTAATATTTTTTCCTATACATTTT
>JBBPBT010001129.1:472479-487968 GCA_037974875.1 Cicer bijugum
TTGTGATGAATTTATATGTAATGAATTACCAATAGTAACTTAATATAAAATTAGGTTTGTAATAATAGTTATTTTTTTATTGTTAGTTTTTAACCATAAAGATGTATACGAAATTATGGTATAATGAAAAATAGAGAATGATTATCATTTAGAGATAAAATTAGTTTTCTTGGTTTATCAAATATTTTCTTCGCTAGAGTGGGGATAAACATGTATTTTTATAATTATTTGTCATTTTTCTTCTCGTTTTTGTTGATGAGTTATTTTGTGCTTACTACTCTTCAATATTTTTTATACATGTATTAAGTCAAAACAATATTGTCCAAATGAAGTATTGGTGTGAACTATAAACAAAATTTTGTGAAGTCATGTTTCCGTATATCATTGGATTAATGCTTATGGTCGAACAACTAGCAAAACAACTTTTCTATTCTAGTTGATATTGTAATCTCTTGACTCAAGTGAGCATTAGTACTTGTCTATATCTAATTATCTATTATATATAATTGAAATAAAAATTTAAAAGAATAAAGGAATTGAGAATGTCAAGATTCAATTAAGAAAAATCATTTTGTGGATAAGAAAAATAGATTAAAAATAAAAAAATAAAAGATGAATAATAAAAATGAGTAAAATTAAATGGAGAAAGAAATGACTTAAGTATAAACTTTGACCTAGTTGATAAAGTCACTAAAGAGATTATACAATCTCACATTTCAATTGATATTTGGGGTGAGAATTGAAAAATCATATTAGATTAAAACTGATAGACAGATAAAAAAAACATAGAAAATAGATACATTTAAATGGAGAAAGAAAATAACATGAACATAAACTTTGACTTAATTGAGGAAGTCAGATAAATTTACATAATCTCACATGTTTCTTTGATACTTGGGATGAGAATTGAAAAACTATGCAAGATTTAATATTTCGTAAGCGACAAAACTTTGTACCAAAAGTATGTGCTCCACAAAAGTTTAAGAAAAAAAAAATGAAAGAATGATTTTATGAGATAACATTAGATATAATTTATATAAATATAAAAAATTAGAAATAGAGGAACACTAAAAATTAATTGGAGTGAAAAAATAGTATACTTGTTCTTTATTTTCACGAGCTGCTTTTGTCCTTAAATTATCAAAATATATATATATATATATATATATATACGATGTATGAGATAAAAATATAAGTGATATGATATACATATTATAATATGATGTTATGCTATATGTAATTCAGAAAAATTAAAGATTTATTTTAATATATTATAAATAGATTACTAAACAATCATAGACTAACAAATACGATTAAAAAAATGTTTTTTTAACTTGTCGAAATTATTTTATTAGATTTAAGATTTTCAAATGTTATAACTATGGAAGTTAAACTTATATGTTTAATGAACCTTGATTAAGGTTGGTCAAACCGATTGGGAGTATCAAAATTTACTATTGATGATATAACAATTTTGTCTGATTTAGTGCGACTCTTTCTCCTAATTAGCAAATGAATGTTGTCAAGTGTACAAGTAGGGTCATGCCAATGGAGAATGCAATTCAAGCGAGATACTTCTTTAATATTCAATTCGGAAAAGGATTGATAATTTCGTTTTCTCAAGTGGTCCTATTGGGCCTAGATATCATTATCAACATGATTAGTGTCGAGGTTAACAAAAGTTCTTCTGTAATATAAAAAAAGAGCGTGGGTGGTATTATTAATATTTTAATTATTTTTTTTTATTTTTTTATGTAGATATTACTATAATATCTATTAAAATTAATTAAATTAAAAGTTTTATATATTTATTAATTTAATTTTTAATAATTAAATAAATTTTTTAATATTAATTAAAATCATAACAAAAAACATAATTTTAAAATAGACTCAAAACATAAAATTTATAAATTTGATAAAATATGATCAAACTCATTTATAGATGAGGATTCCTTCAATTATTGATAATAACATGTCAATTTTCAAATATACTATATCAGTTCCGAAGATTAAATATTGTTGTTTAACGATGTTTTGTTACGTTTGTGCTAAACAACGCAAGACAATTTATATGGTATTCTTAAAAAAGAATAGTGTACCTGCACTTTTTATTTTGTTACTTTTCTCCACACTAGCGTCTATATATTATATATTTAGTTGATCAAATTATTTGTACTGATACATTGATATTAAATTTAATAAATTATTATTTTTTATTTTAATTAAAATTAAAATCATTATTAAGTTGTATAACTCTTTCCTACCTTTTGCTCTCCCAACAAAGGAAATTTGTTATCTTCCGTTGTCCTTCCATCGTATTTGATTTTTAATTAACTATCATCTTCGATTCTTAGTGAAAAATGACGGAGGGAGATGGTGAAGAATGGCGAAGAGACAGTTCGGTGGTGAGAACAAACTTATTTATTTATTTTTATATAATTTAATATATAAATATTCATTATATTAAAGTATAACAAAAATGTAAAATTAAAAAATTTGATGGTATTAAATTTAAAATATTATCAAATTTACTCATAGATAATACATCATTAGACTATTGATGAGTTAATTTGATAGAGGTCTCAAAAAATTAATTTTAACTAAACATTAATGAAAATAATTTCATTAACCCTTCTAAATATAGTTTTTTTTCTTCATGTATATCTTCTTTTTTAAAATAAAAAAACTCTTTATTATATCCTACATTAAAATTTATATATCAAACTCATAGTATCAATTCACAATGGTAATTATTCATTCAAACTCATATATATATCATTAAATATCAGTAAATAGTGAAGATGTGAAATACACAATCATAATTTAGCGGATACTTTGTACCGTCATTCATATTTGAGACGTTTAAATAAAAAGGAGAGAAAATTTATTAATGACATAACATAATATAAACTTGCACCAAAATTTATTTTGAATGTATTGAAAGAGCGAAATAAAGAGAATCTTATAGTTTCCACTCATATATAAAATAAAGATTACTCATGGCTCATTTTTGAAAGGTTTGTACACAAAAATACAACATCTATTGAAATTAATACAAAGTGAAAATTATGTGTATTGGACAAGAAGATTGGAGGATACTGATGTTATGAGAAATATATTTTTGGCGCATTCTAATTGTATAAAATTATTGAACATGTTTCATGTTGTTTTAATATTTGATAACACATACAAAATAAATAGATAACGACTAGCATTGCTTGAAATTGTAGGTGAAGTGTCTAGTGGGCTGATATTTTATGTAGCATTTGCTTATTTGGAACAATAGCAACAACAAAACTGCATTTGAGCATTTGAAAATGTAAGATATTTGTTTGTGTATGAGAATTAAATTTCTAAAGTTATTATGATCGATAGAGATCTTGCCACGATGAATGCTATTGGTATTGTATTTCTCTCTTCAATTAATCGACTTTTTTGTTTTTATAATAAAAAAAAAATGTTAGGGCAAAATACAAATAATATGTGAAAAGAAAGATAGACAGGATGGACTAATGGATGTATGGAAAAATATTGTATATACGATTAGTGTAGAGGAATATGATCATCACTTGCAGCATTTTAAAATAGTGTCTACCGATATTATTATTTTTATTGATTATGTTAAAGATTTATGGTTCACACCTTAAAAAAAATAGTCATTGCTTGGACTAATAGAGTGATTTATTTAGGGAATACAACAATCAACATGTATTTTTAAATTATGACTTGTTTTAAAAAATATGATTGAATCATTTATGTAAGTCGTGACATCATCTAATGTAATGATCATCTCTTCAAATTACATGTGAAATAAGTTGATCTTTCTAGGCCACATTTCTATAAAGACATATACAAGACCATTGTCAGCAATTGTCAAATAAGCTAAAGACAAGTGTACCAATCCAAATTTTTGAATTCAATATTGAACAATATCATGTATCAATACTTCAACAAACTTCTTGAGTTTAAACACCTTCAAAGGACCACCATCCCACAAGTTATTAAAAAAATATAACAATAAAATAATTTACTAACTTTCATTAAAAAAAATACATTAAATATAATATATTTATTCTTGATTAAAATTAATTAATTAAATATATCTCTTATTCCTATATCCTCCAAGCTAAGTAGTATTTATATCTTGTCAACATCGATGTGACCAAGGATATTCTAGGAAATCTACGTTGCTAGATCAACTCTTCAACTTTCTTCTCTTCAGCTTCCTCGTAGTCCATTTGTTCAAGCTTTTGAACATCATCAAGTTCATGAGACCTGAAACCATGTCTAAGACGATTTTGACGAGGTGGATGTTTAGCCTCGTTCATTTGTCGATAAGATGTAGTGGGTGAAACTTTTTTTGCCTTTATCGCGTATATTGTGAGCAATAGTGCGGATAATTTCTCCGTTTGTGCATCTAATCCTAATCACTATAAATTAACATATCAATAATTTGTATTAAAAATAATAATTTTGAAAATTAAGAATGATTCAAAATTTTCAAAAATATTTAAAATTTATTTTATTTGAAAGTTTCGAAAATTTTAAAAAACTGTTTTTCAAAAGTTTTGTGTTGCTCAAAACTTTCAAAAAGTCTTGAACTCTCTATTCCAGAAGTTTCTAATTGCTCGAAACTTTCAAAAAAGTATTGAATATGCTATTTCAAAAGTTTTGTATTGCTCAAAACTTTTAAAAATATTTTAAAAAATTAGAAATTATGTTTCAAATTAATCAAAAAGTTCAAAAAAATAAATAAATTATTTATGCTTAGAAGTTTTGGAAGTTTCGAAATACTGAGAAAATTTGTCATTTTTTTAAAGTTTTGAATATGTGAGTGAAAAGTAAAATAAAATAAAAATTAATTTTTTATATTTAATAAAAAGAATAAAATGACGTTTTTAAGTCTATTGAGGGGTGAAATGTATAATTGGAGGTGGCAATTAAAGAACTCTAAATATAATTAGTGTGGATGTTAAATAATGTTGTCATTAAAATGTTCTTTTGACAATGTTTTCTTAAGTTTATACTAAAGAAAAACAATGTTTTCAATATCTTCGACGAAGAACGATCTAACTTATTTATCGAAGTCGGAACTAAACATCAAGTAGTAGTTATTTTTGTTTACTAAAAGTAAACAACTTTTGGAAAAACAAAACAAAATAACTAGAAGCGTATTTTCTTGCTTATAATTTGAAATAAAAAATGGGTTTTTTTGCTTTTAATTTGGGACATAGAGTGTATCAATGACAAATCAAATATTAACTCCAATGTGAAATTTATTTACTAATTATCATGAACATCCAACTAGCAACCTTCAAGATCAAGTGTCCACACCAATCAACATTAATAAGTTATTGACTCCAAAAAATAAGACACATTTTGTTTAATCAATTTGTTTAAGTTATCCTTATATGTAACAGTCTCATGCTAGCACAATTTTTGAATCTCTTCCATTTCAATGTATTTGGTTTATCAATGTGTTTCTTAGCTCTGATTTGTTGACGCGAGAATATAAGATACATGCTAGTTTTGCCATGGGATTAAAGATGGAGTGGGGGACTGTGTTGAAGTATCAAAGGGATTGTGTTTAAAGAACACAATATGCATACAATATATGACATAATGATTACCAATACAAAATGCAGTAAGGAAAATGATTTTTTTTCTTTTTGTTATATTAACAAAAAGGATGTAGCAACATCTTAAACAATTATTCTGTGTTCTTTTTTGGGACTTTATAGGAATAGTAACTGCTAATAAGAGCAGTTTCCTATAGATTATCAAAGGTTTGATTTCTCAAACCTATGATAGACCAAACGGTTCAATGTTAACAAACATAGCAACTTTTCACGAGTAAAAATTGAATTCACTGTTCCATGGTTTACAACATTCACACAAACACATTAACCACTTGCACTAGACCTCGGTGGTATGTTTTACATAGCATTTGAAAGGTGAATAAGAACGCAATAATTAGTAAAACCATACAACAAATATGTACAGGTTTTTTACATAAGACGGTTCATCACAAGTGTATACAAGAGTTTAACAGTTGATATTATGTACAGGATCCGAAGGTTTTCTCAGTGCTATAATACATGTAAAGAAATCCATCCGCATCTTTGAATGATTTATAAACAGAATCCATCATACTAGCTGCAAATAATCATAAACACAACACAATGGCAGATGAATAACAGGAATAAAGAAGAAGAAGAAGAAGAAGAAGAAAAAATTGGATTAAAGGATAGTGCAAGTTTATTACCAGTTTGAGGTAAGGTATTCTTCACAAATACAAAGAGGGCTTTTCCAGGGGGTAAACTAAGTCTTGAACTCAAAATATGAATGAAATGGCCAACAGACAAGTCTCGTGGAACAAGATATCTATCACAAATATAAGAAATGGTAAAATTATTGAGTTATTATTTGCAAAATTACTACTTACATTGAATTTTATGCTTGTTAGTTGTTCTTATAGTAACTGTTGACGTAACCAACATTTTCATTATGATTACAATTTTCATATTATTTTTCGATACTTTTCTCTCATCAATGGTTTCTATCAAGAATATATGATCCAAATTTTATTTATACAGTTGTAGCTATTTTTGTTTAGCAATATGATTTCAATCAAAGAGTCAAAGTCGAAGTTTTAGATTGATACAAGTAGTCTTACTTTTTCTTCTCCAAATCAGGTAGATCGCATTTCGAATACCTTTCCACAATCACCTGAATAACAATAATTATTCAAGAATTGAATCATATGATGAAATTAAATTATTGTAAACAGAGGGCAAATAATATAGTTTAGAGAGCCAAATGAAATTAAATTGGGGGAAAATGAAATCAACAAAAGTTTATAAATAAAGTAGAATTTTCTGTGGAAATAAACTAATAAGAAGAAGAGTGTGATTGAAAATTAAAATGAACAAGGGACTTACGGGGATTCGATCGGGATATTTGGCAACAATATCTCGTGATTCTTCAAGCCTTTGATCTGCACACACCCAAATAACTAAAAATTAGATAAAAATAAATTTGGATAAAAAAAATAAAGAAAGAGGAATGGAACGAACCGAAAGTATATTCATTCTGGAAACAAGAACCTCCTCCCATTATTATTAGGTTTTGGTGTCGAAGCAACACAAGACGTTCTCCGATTGTAAATTTCCTTCTTCTAACTTCCGTGTAAATCTAATACAACACGGCACTGGCACTGTTAAGGACAAAAAGTCAAAATACATTATTTAGAAGATTGTTGTGGACACAATCAGGATATTTCTGTATAATATATTACTTTTGTTGAAATAGTTGTCATCATGCGGGGATAGCTCAGTTGGGAGAGCGTCAGACTGAAGATCTGAAGGTCGCGTGTTCGATCCACGCTCACCGCATTATTATGATTTTTTCGACTTATTTTACCACATATATGATAATGGGCTAATTGTTTTTGGACTGGCCCATTTTACCTTTTTCGGTCTTCTTTAAAGTAGTCTGACAAATATTATTATCTTGTTTATTTTTACTTTTCTTAGTACACAAATGTTATTATATTTACAAACAAAAATCGTCTCTTCCAATTATATATTCATCACCCATTACATATTACACAATTAAGAAAGATCTACAAATTAATGAGTGGGATAAGATATATTATAATGTCATTTGTATCCGTGTAGATGATGCTACTTAGTAAGATAAGACCTTATTGTTGTTGTCATCGTTATCCATTACATTCTCCATTTCATGTGTTCCACTGAAGATTCCATTCAAATATTACACTTAAATTACAAAGGATCCTAACAAATTGAGTTTTAACAAAAGCCGTCTTCACATACATTTTACAAGTATGTCCATAAAAGGATAACAAATATGTAAATAATATATGCATAATTTAGCCACATTACAAAGAACAAATCCTAAATCTCAGTCATTCAGTCTATGAACGCATCCATACATGACCTATCAAGTTTTATTAGTTGCAAGCCATTGAACCTTAGCTTGTTCCAAAATCCAACGATTCCCATCTGAAGGGTCGGAACATGTATAGAACTTCAGGTGAACTTTTAAACAGAAGAGCCACACAAACACATACTGCTGCTATGGCCACCATAGAGAGCATTGCAGGTCTGTATACCATAGACCTTCCCACTGCAGTTCTACAAGAAATTTTAGAATCACAAAGTTTACAGTGGCCATGGCCACGTCTTACTTCAGCTTTTCCAATCTCAAAGCTAGTGTAAGACTCATTTTGCTTTGGGTTTGTATTACTCTCAGCCAGATTTCTGGGAATCTCAACCACCACATGAGCTGCTCCTTGTCTCTTGTTAATGTTTTTCTGCACCAAGTGAATGTAAGTATAATGGCCGCGCAATCGTGCATAATCTTCAGGTGTGGAGCCTGTGTTGTCACGAGCATTCTTCCATGCCTCAATTCCCACCTGTCATGAAAATCCCGTTACTAATGCAGCGCTAAGGAACACATGATGCACCAGATATCCAAAAGGACACAATTAATGGGGGATGGAGGTGGCGGGGTTAATCATTCAATTCATTCACACAAGACACGGAACTGTATCAAACATGTGCAGTCAGCTAATATTAGTGACCAAATTAGTTCGGCGGGTCAACCAGCTATATGATTGGTAGCCTCCAGATAACACAGGTTGATTGCATCCAATAAAATTTAAAAACAATTAAAATGTCACTAGCAGTATGTGACAATAATACAAGCAATAGTAATTGTATCAGTTAACAGCAGGTTTCAGATATGATGAACCACAGAGTAAACAATAGTTAAATGCAGCCTTGTATACATGAAAAAGAGTTAGATGCAGCGTAGGTCCAAATAAAAGCCACGAGAAAATTTCCAACATATTAGAAGAAATTGAATCTTATAGTGATGTAAGTTAAGGTGGCAGTAATTTTACCATGCAAGGATCATTAATCAGAACATCCAGTACATCCTCGGAACCATCTTTCCCTGCTGCTATATGGAGTGGTGTCAAACCAGCAGGACCAACAGCATCAGGTCTAAACAAGAAGCAATGATTCTCTCCATCAACTAGTGCCTTGCCTGTGGGTTTTAGTTTATCAGATGTACTTTCAGGAACATATCTTAAAAGCAGCTCCACTAATGGCTTGCTATTTCTCCTTACAGCTCTGTGAAGGAGGCCCATATCTGAAAGTGCTTGATGCAGAGTAGCGTGATCTCCTTTGTTCACAGTTTCATCAAGCAGTAGGTTCAACAGCTTTTTCACCACTGCACACCAATCATGGTCCATGGAAAACTCCATAAGCCACGTGAACCGTTCTAATGGAAAGAGATCTACACCAGTGTTCAAGTGAACCATCTTATATTTTAATTGGCTTCTGTGAAGAAGCCAGCCCATTTCATGAATGAAATCCATAGCTTGACTTTGGGCTTTAATTTTTCCAGTCCCTTCAATATCTGGATCAGTTTCACTTAGTTCTAGTAGAGGCTCAAGCACACGGATCTCTGAGCAAACATCCTCCTCTGCCACTATGAAAGGAAAGAAACTGCTACTCAAACCCTGGTCCTCAATCTAGCAAATCAAAAAATGAAGTAGAAACCTAAAGCTCAGCACATAGCATCAGGACAGGAGTGCTTATCTTCAATAAAAAATATTACACACGGGAAAATGGATGCACTCACATTGATCGACAACTTATGAATTAGGATATCATCAACATAAACAGTAATCAATGTGTGTGAAAGTGTACCATAAAAGTAAAAATAGGGTACAAGAGAAATTTTCTTATCCCCTCATTGAGGAGCAACTAGCTCGTTTCCCTGCCTACTTTTTTCTGTTGATAAATTTTGAGAGTGAAGAAAAAGCACCTCAATAAATCCTCTTCCAGTTGTCACAGGGATAGAACATGAAAATTGGATGCACTGAAGTTCGTCAAGATCCTTGGAGTATTGATCCGTTGACTCATGAGCATCTTCACAGACTAGATATTTTCCTTCGAAAGCACACATTAACCTAAGGACAGGTTTAAGAGTCATATAAAACACTAGCCCAACAAAAAATACATGTATCTAAACCAAATCCTGGAACTTAGAGAGCAGGTCCAAGTTACAATATTTAATATAACTACCCCCAACATGCAACGCATTGACAAATCACAAAGCAACAGAGATTACCTCGTGGCAGGGCGCATCAGGTTGACACCTTTAACAGAAAATTGAGCTCTCTTTGAAGCTGGTACAGCAATTGGACTTACAGTCCAAATCTTGCTATAATTGTTACTTCTAAAAGGTAGTGATGTATCTATGACAACTTTACCTGCACCATAGAAATAGCAGTTAGAAACCTAATCATATAAATAAATATATGTGGCTATGACACATATTACATGCAGATACAGATCTTATAACATAGACACAACTTGTCAAGAAAGGACTTCAAACTTTTAATGAACTCATTTGATGTATTACTGAAATAATTTTTTTACTCCTGTTATGTTGACCACTAAGAACAACAACAGAGATGTAACAAGAGACCATTGAAAATGAATGCCATTTGCTGCTGCACCCTAATGTGAACCCATCCAGTTCCCCAAAACGCATCATCTGAGACATCCAGCAGCTTACTCAAACTGGAACTCAGATCACAGCAAAGCTGCAAAAAAACAATCAAGTCATGTAAGGTAAGGAATGTTGCATGTTAGCAGAAATAACCACCAATGTAAACAAGATAATATTTTTAGAAGGAAAAAACTTACTTCCTCCCACACAGCCTCAGTCTGACGCAGATAAATAGTCAAAACAACACAACCGGGCCGTATGTAGCTCTCGATATCAGTAGGACTGTGGGATAACCAATCAAGAATCTGGCAATTGAAACCCTCAGTGTCATGAAATTTAAAAAGAAAAGAAATGAGAAGCTACTCTTAGCTGCTTTAGAAAGCATAAAGTACCTGTGCTCTAAGTACAAGAGGAAAATCATTTGGCTCTTTACCAAAGAGTTTAAAAACAATTCTGTCTGTGCGACTCTGAATGGAGGAAACAAAAAACAAGGTTACAGGACAGCAATCTCAATTTATATAAACTTAATTTAAAAAGCATTGTTCAACAACCAAAGTAAGAAAAGGGGAAATAATCACCCATGTTTATTGATTTATTCAGTTGTATTTCCCCCAAAGATTTTTATTTTGGTTTTGGCAGGGGGTTTGAATTTGATCAAACAATAAAAAAAAAATGCATAGAGCAAACAGTTTTAAAGAAAGCATAGACATCATGCAAACAAACCAATCAAAGGCCCCGAGCCATGTATCTTGTTACATTCACAACACCAAGGTGGCACCGCAAACCATGAAAAGCGTCACCAGTAAGTTCAAGAACCAACCAACACCACACATTGCCTTAAAAAATGTATGTGGGTTACAGCAAAACATCCTCAATTCTATAATTGAAGTCAAATAAACTTAATCGTGGGGACATGTTCACTTTCATTTGAATGAAAAAATGATACAGTAAAGCATGAGTAAAATAGCCAATTCAAAATAATGCAGCAAAACAAACACACCTGAGCTTCTCCACTAGAACTAGAAGGAGACTGGGCAGATGCAGAATCCGAATTTCCACTTGTTTGAGGTGGACTTGACTGATGAGAATCTAGTTGTATCCATGGGTAATCAGCAGAGCTAGTGCCAAGATTTGTAGAAACAGGCAATCTTTCTAGATCTTCCGTGCCATCATCTGAGTCAATATATATGTCATTCAAATCAAAATTATTCGTCTTTATTTGTGCACTACTATCTCTGGCTTCTGAGTAAGCTGGAGGACTGTTTGAAATGCTGGGCTTTATTGAAGACAGGATGTGATGATCAGAGGCCATAATATCATGTGTATGCATCATTTCTTGTTGCATTTCATTCGTGGATACAGTTTGATGTTGTCTTATAACAGTTGGAGAGCCTTGAGAACCGTTGGAAAATAAAGCTGACACCATCTCTGATTTCCTAGAAGAACCCCCTTCTCTCAACAAATTCTCTTGTTCCCGCAAAAGGTTTGACAAGTTCTTGCTCCCTTGTTCATCATTCTGACTAGCAAGACTCCTTACAAGATGAGTTAGTAAATCCTGATCTGTAGTCTGATCTGATCTGTCAGCTGTAATTAATTTAAAACATCAATATTCATCGCAAGAAAAGCACAGTCATGACATATATAGAATCCAGAGGAAGAAATGTGAGAATGTTCTTACTTACTAAGCAAACATAGATATCATTATACAATCCCAAATGTCAATCTCACCATATGATGCAATAAATAAGTGCCTCATTGTTATAAAAATAATTAGTCTCGTAAATCATAAGCTTGCAACATCACACAAGATTGTCCGTCTATTTACATATGCTTGTTAGTGGAAATTAATCTACTGATAAGATTTCACAAGATAAAGTCGATCAACACACAAAAGCCAAGGTCAGATCATTTTCCTTGCCCTCTTCTAAACTGTTATATCAAGCTTTTTCCTGTTAGAGACTAACATGGTCTATATATCAACCACTCAGAGCATTCAGAAGCCAAGCCACAATAGCAAAAAAGGATGGAAAAAAGTTCAAAAGTACACTTTTTGTGCCCATCCTGTTTTCCATTTGACACGATATTTTTCATAGAAATCGGGTGAACAACCTAAACCAAATTCTTCAACATGATATGAAATGTAAACTTGAGGAAGGAGATAATTTTTTCCATGCATCTTTCTGAATAAGCAATGTGTTGGCCTAGTTAAAACTTATAATTGGTTGTGTGTTAAAAAACAGACACATTACTAGACCTACAGCTACAGGTGTAACTTAAGAAACCTCACTCCCATAATTAACATGTCTTGCCCGCTAAAAGTACAGCTACAATAAACCAGATTTATAACTAACCAAACTAATTTTTATGGCTACCAACATAGCAGTCATGTTGAGCAATAGATAGTTTAAATTAATACCACAACTTTCCTCATTTCTAACCAATTCCTCTGGGCTCTAGTTGCAAAGATAATGATTAGAAGAAATACTTACAATGCATATTTGAAAGTATCTTCAATAAACTTATCAACAGATAACTACTAGTTTGATCATCATTTATTGAATTTCCATTAGGAACAGCTTCATTATTTGTTTTCCTTCTCCTTCTATTATGGCCAGCCAAGCGCCTTCGACAGCTTCTCTTTCCTTCATCGAATTCTTGAAGTATGTGAAACCTGTTGATGAAGTAAAAGAATGCCATGCAATAAAGTTATCCACATCAAACTCTTGGATAAAAGTTAAAACTAAATTATTGAATAAAAGAGTACTAAAAGAAATTCATAATGGTATTTAGCGGTATTGAGATGCAGTTTTCAATTTTCCACTGTCGGTTAGATTTTGGTATTGTATTGATATTGAATAAAAGAGTACTAAAAGAAATCCATAATGATATTTGGCGGTCTTGAGATGCAGTTTTCAATTTTACGCTATCGGTTAGATTTTGGTATTGTAAAAATTAATTAATAGCAAAAGTATTTATTTCCTTTATACACATTAGTATCAAGTATCAACCAAAGCAACAACGGAAAGCAATAAATAAGCGAAAGTTACCTACTACACTGTTGACAAAACCTCTGCATTGCATTTCCCACAAGTGCCCTACTGGCCTTTGAATGCATCTCACAAACTTTATGACGTCTGTGATAATCCTTAGCTCGGCTCAGATCTGCGCCGCAATCTTCAACCTGACAAACAGCTCGATTTGAAGCACCTCCAGCAACTTTACTCTTTTTCCCATTCATACCATCCCAGTTTGCAATCTCCCTTTCCACCCCTGGTGAAGCATGTCCAGCAAGCTTTAAGCTAAGGCCACCTGCTTCCTCATTCAAACCATCATCTTCCAAAACAATAACTCTCCTTTTCCTCTCCCCTTCATTGCTCCTTTTGGGATTCTCAAGATCTCCTTCCTCGGAGCACGAAGACGATGCGTTGGAGGAAACCCCAGCCACCGGGTGGATCCCAGACCCGAGAGGGAAAAATTGCTGTCCCACTCCCAGAACATCCGCTGACACCGGATTCACACGGTTAGCTATGAACAAATCACCATCCCATCTCCAATCATTCAAATTCCATTCACCAGACCTTTTCCTCATACCACTCAAATCAGATGAACCACCAACACCATAAAAATGATAAGCTTCAGCACCCAATCTAGCTTCCATGATCACAGTTCACAATTAAGAACTCTCAAATCAATCTTAATCTAATTATTACTCCTCAACACGAATAATTAACCCTAAATTTAGTTGAAAGTACAAAAATTAACAATACAAATCTAATTCAATAAGCTTCAATTCATCCCCAACAGTCAAGAAAGAGCACGCGCACGCAACCATGGTTCCAATTAAGGGAAATCCACATAATCAAGTAGAAGTAACTAAATCACCAATTCTTCCAATTTTCCAAGTCAACTACTCTGTAACAGAAACCTAACTGAACTCAAAGTACTTAGAAACAATCCTATAAAAAAAATTATTTTAAAATACACAAAAGGAAAATAATTTCTTTTTAAAAAAATTATGTTAAAATTAAGCATCAATTTGATGATAACGTAAAGTAAAGGTAAACATAGTACTCAGCGAGGTGTACGTCACAGAGGTAAGGTTAGAAGCAAAACAGATCGGCGGCGAGTGAATGTCGGAAAGTGCGGCACGGAAATGGCCAACAGGTTATGTGGACGGAAACGGCGTTATTGTTGATTATTGTTGATGATGATGACGAATTACGATTTCAAATGTTATTTTAATTTTTCGTTTCGGCAGAAAAAACGGTGTGATGATACTATACTCTGTTATGGACTTATGGCACACTACTTGAAAAAATAGAATAATAATATTACATCTAGACTTAATTATAAAGAAAGGTAATTTACTTGGACATATATTAAAAATAGTACAAGTACTTAACATATTTAATTTTCTTGATTAAATCAAAAACAATAATTACCTTTTTCAAACTACTACTTTCCCCTAAATTAATTTTTTTTATTTTTTAAAGTTCTTTAGTTAATTTTTATTTTATTTTGATACCTTAATTAATTTTTCATTTTATTTTAATCTTTTAACTATAATTATCTTAGTTATTTTGTTCATTTTTACCTGTCTTAATAAAAAAAATATTAAGTTGAATCTATATATCAATTAAAACCTGTGAATAGGTGAGTCATCCTTCTCCTTGTCTTTCTCTCTCAACTTTAACCTAAAAAAATTATGATAAAATAATAAATCAACAAGTTTATATTTCTCATCTCCAAACTTAAATTTAGACACTCTCATCATGAATACAAGTTGACAAATATTAATATTATTAAATTAAATATTATACTATATCACATTTGTATGTTAATTTTTTACTATTTTATCTACAAACAAAATATTAGATCTAATTTTTTTTTTGAAAATATACCATATTTTGTTTAATATTTATGAAGAAAAAAAATTTG
>JBBPBT010001129.1:549527-562317 GCA_037974875.1 Cicer bijugum
TTTCAAGAAAAAAAAAAGAGAGATTATATCATTAATGAATCGATTTATTTTTAATTCATTTGTTATTGATTAAAAAATAATAATTTTAATATTCAATAATTTATATATTCATTATTAGAGATTTTTATAAAATAAAAATATATTTTTTAAGAAAAGTATTTTAAAAAATAATTTGTATAAAAATTTCTCAAACTAATTTTTTATTTAATTATTTTCTAAAAATTTATTATTTTAAAAAATTTGTAATAAATAAATGAAATATTTAAAATAATATTTTTAAGATAAATTATTTAAATTAATTATTTATTTTTATTTTTATTTTATTTTTTAAAAATTATAATAAAAATAAATAATTCTATAATTTTTTTTAAAACTATAACAAGCGAGTTGAATAATAATCTTACACGGACTTCAGTTGAATTTTATTTTCTGTCTCTTCCATTTTCTTGTCATAAAAACTAACACCTCGTGCACAACTTTTTTTGGGGGTAAATAACACCTCACAGACTATAAACATGTTTATAATGAGTTTGCTTTTTATAGAGAATTTCACTTAATAAAAACAAGTTATCTATATGTTTCTTTGGCACATTTGCAACGGATTTTACTACTAGCTTAATCAATTAAAAACAATTCTAAAATACCCACAAGATGTAAACTTGGTGTATGAGAAACCCATAGTGAGCAAAATAGGAAGTCTAGCTCAGATCATCATCCTCGAAGTTTCCTTTTTCCATTTTCAATCAATAAATAAAGAATTAAAGTTGCATTGGTCAAAAAGATATGCGCATACATAGAAACATGGGGTAGATAATAGATACACACAAAAAAACATGGGTAGATCTTTTTTAGGATGTAGTTACACCAAAGTTTTCTTACGCCTACAACAAATAATGAAGATGTTTAATATATACTTTACTTTATAAGAGTCACTTCAATAAATCTTGTGAAGCTCACCATGGCGGTAGAAATGAGATTTATAAATGAAGTAATTTATTTTGATTACAATAAGAGAGGGAAGCTGTGAAATTAGTTGTTGTCAATAAAAAAAGATTGCCGATCGTTGACCGAAATTTCACGTGTAAACACAAACCCCGCATAAATAGATGCGGCGTGGTATATATATATATATATATATATATATATATATATATATATATATATATATATATATATATATATAGCTATAGGGATTATATCATGACCAAACCTTTAAAATAATTTCTGACTAGACACGACTACAATTTAGTTCTTCATGTTATAAATATTTTAATTTGATTTTTAATTTCTCAAATGCGTTTACATGTTAATGACTGTTATTTAACTTCATTAATTTTATGTTAAATTGGAGGTTGACAATTAAAATATCTTAAAAATATAAATTTATTAATTTAGTTTTTTGAGTCTTTAAAATGTTTCTCAGGTTTATAATATTTTTTAAATTTATCTTTAATTCTATGAATGCTGGTTAACAAATATCGTGAATAATAATAATGTCTATAAACAAGTCATAACATGTTTATTATTCTCTTTGTTGGCATTTTATTTTTTTTTGCTACAACATGCATGGTGAAGAAAATCATCTTTCCTCATTGTGCATTTTGAAGTGTTGGATATGTACACTTTCACTCTCCATCTTTCATTATTTTCTTTTGCAAAATATATTTTTAAGTAACAGTGATAATAATTTAAATTGATTTGATTGGTGTGAGACATGTGTAGTGGTAGTGTAGGATGAACAACTACTATTATCTTCATAGTGCACAACATGGTAGGGAAGAGTAAAAACAGCAAAAGGAATCAAAGAGACAGAAAGGTTAATTAGGGTAAATAATTCCCCCTATTTTCAATTTCAAATACTTTGTATTATTTTCAGAATGGTTAGGTGTCCAAGACTTTTAACAATTGATTTAATAGACATCTTATGATCATATATTCATAATATTTAATAGTAGATTTTTTTTTAGAATGATGAATTTGAAAAATATTTTACAAAATTGGGATAAAATTGAGATATTCATATTTTCATAAATTAAATTGAGATTGTTCTATAAAGTAAGAAACATTAATATTTCACTTAATGGATGTTTATCAACATTCACAGAGATAAGAATTTGAAATTTTTTACGGAATCAAATATCAAATTAAAATATTTATAGTCTTAATGACTAAATTAAAAGTTTGGTACAGAGTCATAAACCATTTTATTTGTTTACTAATTGTATATTAGTGTTACTCTATCATTAGTAATAGTATTTAGTATAAAATTTTCAAGAGTTTCAACGTAGTATATACAATTTAAAATAATTTTATATTTTCATAATCATTTAATCAATATATCACATCATATTCTGTAATTTTTAGGACTGTAGTGAGGTGATATTGGTTGTCAATGTAAAATAATTTTATATTGATATCATATTTTATTTATTTTCATTTTCAATACCAATTTTTCAATTATATAGTTATTTATATCACCCCACTTTTTAGAAGTCTCAATAATAATTACTCGAATGTTTTTTTTACAGAAGAAAAATTATAAATTATTACTTTTTAGTTGAATTTAGTGGGTTAAACTCTTACAACATGTTAAATTTAAATTCGAATTTATGTTGAGGAGATATCTACATTTGGGTCCGACGCCGAATAGAATTACAAATATATTGGGAAATAAAAAATTATAACTATTATTTATTAATATATTTAAGAGAACTTTATTTTTTATATTTGACACAACTATTAAAAAAGGTATTCTTGAGAAATTTTTTTTTATTTTAATAAAATGAGGATTTTTTTAATAAAAATGGGAAATATATTAAATAATTAAGTTAAGCAAATAACCGCATGAACATACTTATTAATTTCCCTTTAAAAAACATTCTTCAATATTAATTTTTAAAAGAGCAACATACTTTTAAAAAGAAAATTAATTTATGAGATTACCAAGTTATTAATTCTTTTCAAAATGGGGATCAACTTAGTTCAGTATTAGAGTTATTATGTTTATTAACTGTGAAAGTAATAGTTCTGAAATCCAGCAAGTCTGATAGAAGGGATAAATTGGATATTAGTATCGTAGGAAGAGATGCTATGAAATACTAGTTGTTAATTGTTTCACGAGTCATTTCATTATCATACTTAGCAAGCGGAATCAAACTATTAAAATGGTTCTGCTTTTTATTATATGAATAATTTTTTGACACACATTTCGATATCAAATATTGGAAAAATATACGGTTTTAATTTATTATTATTAATATTGGAAAAATATTTTTTCTCTTATTTTTTCTTTTATCGTACCTATTTCTTAGAAGAATTTGTTAAATAATATAGTAAGTTAGTTGTTTTGGCATATTTAATATAATAAAGAATAAAAATAAAAAATCCAAAATATGGTAGTGAGGAAGGATATAAAAATGCAATCGAAGTTGAGAAGTCATCCGTGACGGATGAAGAAGATATATGGGATGTTCCATGGTATTAATGCCTTAGTTTAGGAACCTCCCCCCATCACGGAAGAACATATACTTGCGCTTTAAGCAATAACTTCAAAAAGTCAATATAATATGCACTCCCTTCTCCATTCTCCCCTAACTCTACCATATTTATTATATATATTCCAAATTGATATCTAATTTGTTTGGTACTACCCTTTTTCAACACCTCACTCATATGAAATAATATCAATATTCCTCAACAACTCTCTCTCATCTTGCTCCTTCCTTTCTTTCTCTGTCTCTCAAAACAGGTCTACTGTTCATATTCATTATCATTTCCATTTTACTTCAAATCAAATGCCTCTCAGTTATTCTTTTTCTTAACTTACTTAATTACTATTTATAATTTCAAACCTTCTTTTCAAGAAATGCAACATTTTCTTCTTCTTCTTCTTCTTCTTTCACTTTACTACTTACTATACTAGAGAATGATAAAGTACAACCATTCTTCTTTCTTTCTTTCTTTCTTCCGCGTATTCTTGTTCTGTTTCTCTACCTAAATAATAACACATTTATTTCGGTTTAGATTACAAGTTTTATACGTCTGATCAATCAACACGATATATACTTGTCTTTTTTTTGTCTGGATAAATCCAAGTGATAAGACCAAAATCCATGTTCATAAGATGCTTGTCAACACACGCTGCAGTTTTCTTATCAAATCTACTTTTTTGTTGCTTCACGTTTTCCATGTTGTTCTAGTTTCGCATTTAACGAAGCTTTTTGGTATATCTTTCAAAATGCCAATTCAGTCCTCACTTTAACAACCTTTATTAAATCAACCCCTTCTAGTTCTCTTTTTCAACTCAAATTTAGTTTTATCCAAAAAAAATAACCTGTTTAGTTCTGATTCAACTTCACCTTGATTCTGGAATTATGTATAATATATTTTGTTAATTCTAAGCTATATTTAGTTTTTGATCCTTTGAGATGTTGATATTTTTATTTTAAACTTTTAACTTTTTCTAAGTTGCTAATTTTGTGTATATTGATATTGTTTTTGAATAGTTAAAGGCTTGGAGCGTAGAAGACATTGATCTGACATAGGTATGAATAAGGAAAATGGTGTTGATGACGAAGCTACAGCGTCAGAGAAGAATCCTATACCTATAGAAACAAGTGGAAACGGTGAAAAGAACAGAGAAAAAGAAAAAGAAAAAACAGAAACAGTTCCTTTTCACAGATTATTCTCTTTTGCGGATTCTACTGACATTCTATTAATGGCTCTTGGAACTATCGGTGCTGTTGGAAACGGTTTGGGTTTACCTATCATGACTTTGCTCTTCGGTCAAATGATTGACAGTTTTGGTATTAATCAGACTAACACCACCGACGTTGTTGAACAAGTGTCCAAGGTACAATGAAAGTGCCATGCCACCAAATTATAATAATGAATTTATGAAATTAATGAATGATAAATACTATATGGCTTTTTCTTTATTTGATAATAAAATTAATTACAGGTGTCACTGAAATTTGTATATTTGGCCATAGGAAGTGGGGTGGCAGCCTTTCTCCGTAAGTATATATTTTGTGATTAATTAACATCATTATTTTTTTCTTTTTGAAGAAAAGACACTAAAGTTGTGAGAATTGTTTGTATTTTCAGAGGTGGCATGTTGGATGGTTACAGGGGAAAGACAAGCAGCAAGAATAAGAGGATTGTATTTGAAAACAATACTAAGACAAGATGTTGCTTTCTTTGATAAAGAAACAAATACAGGAGAAGTTGTAGGTAGAATGTCAGGTGACACTGTTTTAATTCAAGATGCAATGGGAGAGAAGGTATGCAAGAGTTTAATGTAAATTAGGATTTTGGAGTAAAGGGTCAATTTGAATTTAATTATTATTATTTTTTTTTTTTTGTGTTTGAAAAAACAGGTTGGAAAGTTTGTGCAGCTAACATCAACATTCATTGGAGGTTTTGTGATAGCATTTACTAAAGGGTGGCTTCTTACTGTTGTAATGATGTCTACTCTTCCACTTCTTGCTTTGGCAGGTGCTGCCATGGCTGTAATTGTAGGCAGGATGGCTTCTAGAGGTCAAACTGCTTATGCAAAAGCTGCACATGTTGTTGAACAGACAATTGGCTCAATAAGAACCGTATGTTGTTACAAATCTGCAAAATTCCATAACTTCTAAGTTGAATTATTTGTGGTAGTGCTATATGATAAACATGTAGTGATAATTTCTTGTTTTTGTATATATTTTGCAGGTTGCATCTTATACTGGGGAAAAGCAAGCAGTATCTAGTTATAGCAAATATCTTGTAGATGCTTACCAATCAGGAGTTTTTGAAGGTTCTATAGCGGGAGTTGGCCTAGGCACGGTTATGTTTGTTGTTTTCTGTGGTTATGCTTTGGCTGTATGGTTTGGTGCAAAGATGATCATGGAAAAAGGATATAATGGAGGCACTGTGATTAATGTGATCATCGCCGTCTTAACCGCGTCCATGTAAGTACGTCCATTTTTATGCACATGGCTCATACTTAGTGATAAGTTATAGTTAGTGATGAGTGGTCTCGTCCCTCGAGCGGGACGAGAGACTTCCTTTTGTGTTTGGCCCGAACATTTGTTGGGCTGCAACTGAGGGTGCAGAGGGTGAAGCCTCTGCAGTATGCTTCAGGATAGTCTTGTAAACTAGACTATAGTAATTACCATAAGTTGTAGATTGTAAACCCTAAGCTTGAATCTTAATCCATAGGTATTGCAGCCACTCTACCGTCAAATGCATAGACACAATTACCTGAACTCTGTGATAAAATCTCGTGTGCTATTTGTTTTCTTTTGAATCGGAATTGTTGTTTGAATGCATTCGCATGCTATGTTTGAAAGTTCTTCATTTAGATACACTTTTTTTGTATTTTAGGTCTCTTGGGCAGGCATCACCTAGTTTGAGTGCTTTTGCGGCGGGTCAGGCGGCGGCTTACAAAATGTTTGAGACTATTAAGAGGAAGCCAGAGATAGACTCTTACGACCCAAATGGAAAAACATTAGAGGATATTCAAGGTGAAATTGAGTTGAAGGATGTTTATTTCAGTTATCCTGCAAGACCTGAGGAACTGATATTCAATGGATTCTCTCTTCATATATCAAGTGGTACAACTGCAGCATTAGTTGGACAAAGTGGAAGTGGAAAGTCCACAGTTATCAGTTTAGTAGAAAGATTCTATGATCCACATGCAGGTGAAGTTCTTATTGATGGCATTAACCTGAAAGAATTTCAGCTCAGGTGGATCAGAGGGAAAATTGGTCTTGTCAGCCAAGAGCCAGTGTTGTTTGCTTCCAGCATTAAGGATAACATTGCATATGGAAAAGAAGGAGCAACGATTGAAGAGATAAGATCTGCATCTGAACTTGCAAATGCTGCCAAATTCATTGATAAACTTCCACAGGTTCTAGATTCTAGCCATAATAGTATAGTACTAGTACTTCAATTTCATATTCAATATACTATTTGATATTTCTGTATTCCTAACATTGAACTTTTGAATGCAGGGATTGGACACAATGGTGGGTGACCACGGAACTCAGCTATCCGGTGGACAGAAGCAAAGAATCGCCATTGCAAGAGCAATCCTGAAGAATCCAAGAATTCTACTTCTAGATGAAGCTACAAGTGCACTTGATGCAGAATCTGAAAGGGTAGTGCAAGAAGCTCTAGATAGGATCATGGTCAATAGAACCACGGTCGTCGTAGCACATCGCTTGAGCACCGTGAGGAATGCTGACATGATTGCCGTAATCCATAGAGGGAAAATGGTCGAGAAAGGTACCACACAAGTTTACGGAAAAACATGGCTTCTTTTAATTAACTTATTCATCAAGGAACACCTTGTTTAATTTATAACTTTATGTCTGCAATGATTAATCAGGAACACACTCAGAATTACTCAAGGATCCTGAAGGAGCTTACTCACAACTCGTGCGGTTACAAGAAGTAAACAGGGAATCAGAAGAAACTACAGATCATCACAACAGCAAGAGTGAACTTTCTGCAGAATCCTTTAGACAGTCTAGTCAAAGGAAGTCACTTCAAAGATCTATCAGTAGAGGATCGTCTATAGGAAATAGTAGTCGACAATCGTTTTCAGTTTCATTCGGTTTACCAACGGGAGTCAACGTTGCCGATCCTGAACCTGAAAATCTACCAACCAAAGAAGAAGTACAAGAAGTTCCGCTAAGCCGCCTTGCTTCCCTCAACAAACCAGAGATTCCAGTTCTTCTTATTGGATGTTTAGCTGCAATAGGAAATGGTGTTTTATTTCCAATATTCGGCATTCTGATTTCCAGTGTCATCAAAACATTTTACGAACCGTTTGATGAGTTGAAAAAAGACTCCAAATTTTGGGCAATAATGTTTACGCTCCTTGGTCTTGCATCATTGGTGGTGATTCCAGCGCGGTCTTACTTTTTCTCTGTGGCTGGATGCAAGTTAATCCAACGTATCAGGCTAATATGTTTTGAGAAGGTGTTGAGCATGGAGGTTGGTTGGTTTGATGAGCCTGAGAACTCGAGCGGCGCAGTTGGTGCAAGGCTCTCGGCTGATGCTGCTTCTGTTCGCGCCCTTGTTGGCGATGCACTTGGACTGATGGTTCAGAATTTGGCAACTGCTTTGGCTGGTTTAATTATCGCTTTCATTGCAAGCTGGAAGCTGGCGTTTATTATTCTTGTCTTGCTTCCTCTTATTGGATTAAATGGTTATGTTCAAATGAAATTCATGAAGGGATTCAGTGCAGATGCAAAAGTGAGTTATTTTACTTTAATAGTAACCAAACTCTGATACCATAAGAATAAGCTTAAATGCAAAACAGTTGGCAGCATAACTAACTAATGAAATTCAAATGAGAAACTAAATGTAATATATTACGAGACAAATTATCGATGTACTAACGGGAATTAAAATGTTGCAGATGATGTATGAAGAGGCTAGCCAAGTTGCTAATGATGCAGTTGGAAGCATAAGAACTGTGGCTTCTTTCTGTGCTGAAGATAAGGTTATGGAACTATATGGGAAGAAATGTGAAGGTCCCATGAAAACAGGGATAAGGCAAGGGGTGATAAGTGGAGCAGGATTTGGTGTTTCATTTTTCTTATTGTTTTGTGTCTATGCAACAAGTTTTTATGCAGGATCTAGACTTGTGAAAGCTGGGGACACAACATTTTCAGATGTTTTCCGGGTATTAACTCTTTCATACTAGTAGTAACAACATTCATTGTGAAAACGGAAATTTTTTGGGACTAAAAAACTAAGAATTACTGGTATCTTATTCACAACTTTGAAATATATTAGAAATATTTTTTCTCAACATTCATTATGATAAACTTTTGTGTGCAAGAATATTACATTAAATGATAGATCAAATCAACCCTCTTAAAAATGTAGATTATTTTCATGTTTTGCAGGTTTTCTTTGCATTAACTATGTCAGCTATTGGTATTTCCCAATCAAGCTCATTTGCTCCTGACTCCAGCAAAGCAAAATCAGCTACTGCTTCCATATTTGGAATGATTGATAAGAAGTCAAAGATAGATCCAAGTGATGAGTCTGGTACAACTCTAGATAGTGTTAAGGGCGAAATTGAACTTCGTCATGTTAGTTTCAAGTATCCATCTAGGCCTGATATTCAAATTTTCAGAGACCTCAACTTAGCCATCCATTCTGGCAAGGTAATTTGCATAGAAAGTTTGCCGGTGTCTTACGCTGACACATTTTATTATAATTTTTATCAGTGACTACGTGTCAGTGTGACGGCTAATACAATGTGAAAAATGTTTGTTACAGACAGTGGCACTTGTTGGTGAAAGTGGAAGTGGGAAATCAACGGTGATTGCGCTGTTGCAAAGATTTTATGATCCTGATTCAGGTGAAATAACACTTGATGGGATAGAAATTCGTGAGTTAAAGCTAAAGTGGTTAAGGCAGCAAATGGGTCTTGTAAGCCAAGAGCCAGTATTATTCAATGAGTCTATCCGTGCCAATATTGCCTATGGAAAAGGTGGCGATGCAACTGAAGCAGAAATCATAGCTTCATCTGAATTGGCCAATGCTCATAGGTTCATTAGTGGCTTACAACAGGTACAAAGGCATAACTAAATAAAAATCTACCAAACATTTTTCTGTCTTTTTTATTTTATTGACTAAATGAATGATTCTAATTCTATAGTGTTTTTGTTAGTTGTATTTATGTTAACATTGGTGTCATTTTTGGTGGACTATGTTGACATGACAGGGTTATGATACAATAGTGGGAGAGAGGGGTACCCAATTATCTGGTGGGCAGAAGCAAAGGGTAGCCATTGCACGTGCAATAATAAAAAGTCCAAAGATTTTGTTACTTGATGAGGCCACAAGTGCATTAGATGCTGAGTCAGAGAGAGTTGTTCAAGATGCATTAGATAAAGTAATGGTGAACAGAACCACTGTGGTTGTTGCACATAGATTATCTACAATTAAAAATGCAGATGTGATTGCTGTTGTGAAGAATGGAGTTATAGTGGAGAAAGGAAGACATGAAACACTTATTAATGTTAAGGATGGATTTTATGCTTCCTTGGTCCAGCTTCATACAAGTGCTAAAACAGTATGAGCTTTATTTAAACCACTTTGTTGCCATCATATTCTTCTTCTTTGTACTTCTTTTAACTGATTTTGACAAATTCAATTCAAGGTCAATACATTTTTTTGTACATCTAAAAAAAAACTATTCATGCTATTCTCTATGTATGGATAAGATTAAGATGTTAATTTGTTGACCTTCACAATAAAAATAAAAATACTTAAAATCAAATTCGTCAAATATAACTAAGTTATTATCTCAATTGTGAGAACAATGAAAGTCGTGATCTTCTACATTTAAAAATACTAGTCATAGTGGACATTTCTCTTATTTTCAACTAATTTATAAATTCATCTCTTCAATTAAAAATCATCTAGGTTTTAGTTCCTCAAAAAAATTTAAATATTAATGATGTGTAGTAAAATCTAATGAATAAAATAATTTGAATGTATTAATTATTTATATGTTATTAATTAAATTATTATTTAAATAAAAATGAATAATCATTGTATTTAAATTAACAATTAATTATTTAATATAAAAATAAATAAATAACTATAGATACCGACTTTTTAATAAAAATATATTTTCAGATGATCGCATTTTTATTCTCAAAATCTAAAAGTAGTATATTTTATCATATAAATTTTAATATAAAATAAATAGATAATTTAAAATAAAAAAAAATATGAAAATAAAAATATCTTCATTATTCTTTTAATTTAAAAATTTGTAGAAGTAGCAAAATTAAAAGATTTTAAAATCGATAAACAAAATTTTTTAAGGACCAAAACTTCATATAATTAACCAAGTAAAAAGTAGAAGAAAAAATGTTATAATATGTTGCATTCAACGGTTGAGACTTTAAGTGCATTGCAACACCACTGAGAAACCGATATGTCCCACATATAAGAAAAAATAAAGGATATCCCGTGAGTGAGGTAGTGTTCCTATTCTTACAACTCCAGCTTTGCAACTTTTTCTTCAGGTCAAAATATACTTTACAACTTTCTTCTATACATTGCGTCTCATAAGATATTTTCATTTTTTAAATCTTTGACTCACTCTAGCTAGCTACGTAACTAAACATAAGTGGAAGGGGTTCTATGTTACTTTCCATGTGTCACAATAACTGTAAAACTAAAAATAAATAAAAAATAAAAAATTTGAAGTCATTCAGATAATTTATTGAAATTTTAATTATTTTTTACATTATTTTCAATTATTTATATGTATATATAACTTTTAAAATATTACTATATTTTATATTAATATATATATATATATATTAATAGTTTAAATAGATAGATTATTAAGATGTTTTATCCATTTTTCATTATTATACTTTTTAACATATATAGAAAAACTTTAAAGACAGGCATTCACTATCCAATTAATTAAATATTTACTATAATTACATTTTCTGTTGTCGGCAATATACATACCTAAAAATAAAAATCTTGTGTAATTCACACAAGTTTTTGCTGTAATAATTATTACTTTTGTTTTTCATATTGATTGTACTCAAATTCTATTTTGATAGCTGGATATTGTCGAAACCATTTCCTAAAGATTCGGGTTCAATCAAGAACACGCTTACATGTATGATAGTATAAATAAATTTAATTTATTATTTTCATGATTGTTAATTTAATTAAAAAAATTATTTCAAAATAAATATTATTTATAACTTATAATATAATTTAAAATATATATATATATTATTTTTAATAATTTTTTATATATATAAATTTTAAAATATTATTATAATTTTCATTGATGACAATAAAAAAAATTATTTATAAATCAGGTGAGTAGCTTGAAATTTATTTATTTCTAACATGTATATAAAAACTTAAAACGATTTCCACTATATAATGAATAAAGTAATGTGTAAATTTAAAATATATAAATTATA
The DNA here is from genome assembly GCA_037974875.1 of Cicer bijugum. Classification (NCBI taxonomy): domain Eukaryota; kingdom Viridiplantae; phylum Streptophyta; class Magnoliopsida; order Fabales; family Fabaceae; genus Cicer; species Cicer bijugum. Next base: position 561,503 of record JBBPBT010001129.1, read on the forward strand.
ACTCAACTTATAAATACTCATACTTATTAAATTAAATATCATATTTTAAATTTAAATTTTTTTAATTATATAAATTAATTATAATGATATTTATCGTGTGTCTAAAAAAAAATGATCGTATCACCAAACATAATTACACAATTTTAAAAGTTTAGGTGAGACCAAGAATGATAACGATGAAGAATACAATTCGAGTAGAAAACGTCATGCATGACGACGGTGTGGTATCTATATAATAACAAACATTAAATATTATAATAATTATACTAACTTAAAGGTACAAAAAAGTCAAAATACTTGCTCATCAATTCCGATGTGAATGTGCAGCTTAGCTTGTGCCTCAAGAACTCAACACGATCATTGAAAGTAAATATTCCTCGGTCCCAAAATAATTTAATTATTTCACAGTTGTTTAAAAATTATAATTAAAAGATAAAAAATAATATTTTATCAATTATTTTTATTATATATTGATATATTATAAATTTAAAATCTTATAGTTGTGTAAATTAATTATAGTAAAATTTATCATATTTTTTAAGATTTAAAAAATTAATACATAATTAATGTCATAAATATATATAAAAATATATTACATTGAAATCAATACAAATAATATTAATTAAAGTGCATAATTAAAAAATAAATAAAATGATTAATTATTTTAAAATAATATTTTTTACAATTAGTTCATTATGAAAAAGGGAGCAATGTAAAATGAATTATACTAATTAGAGTAATATAAAATTAATTATTATTTATTATTATTAAAAATATGTGTTTTATTTTTGTGTTTGTTTAAATACTATGCATTT
>JBBPBT010001129.1:562712-600019 GCA_037974875.1 Cicer bijugum
AATGCATCAAATATATAGTATGGCAGAAAATTAAATAAAGCTTAAAGTGTGCAGAATCCTTATCAATAATAAAAGCAACACTGATATTTGATGTAGCATTTAAAAATACAATAATCTATCATTTATAAAAGGATAAAGTATCATTTGGTATATGAATGTGCGAAATGTTTTAATTTTGATTTATCAAAAAAATTATATTAGCATTTGATTCATTCAAATATTTAATATTTGAATATGTGATCAATGATGTGAGGTATGATATTTAAATTTTTTTTTTTTAAATAAAAGTAATATCATGTATGTGACTAAGTAGATTTGACTAAAATAAAATTGACACCAATTTTTTTAGAAAAAATCACAAAATCTGAAACACTACTACTATTTGATCATTGATCTTCATTCATCACCCTAAACCAAACATTTATTCTTCCCTTGTAATAGTTCTTTAAGTGGAGTAATCTCTAAATATTTCTTAATTCATTTCTTGATAATGATTACAATCCAAGCAAAACATAATATATTCTAACAGTTATACTAATGACTCGCCATAATAGACCTATCTAAATCTTTCTAGAGATCGGTAACTTATAACCTAAAATACCTAATGAAACTTGAGTTTAATCTTAACATGTGTGACCCATAACATCCCACAAATCTTGAGGAAACAAAATTAAAAAGTCAAAGCTAAAAAATAATAGAGCTGCCAAATAAATAAGACTATTTCTTTATGAGCCCAATTTCACCCAGTTAGGCTTGATGTTTATTATCTTGGCCCATAACATCCATCCATCCTGCCAAACTCACTTTGACCTCAAGGTGAAGAAAATTGGATTTTATACTCCCTTAATTAGATTTTATACCCTTAAATATGTAAACAATTTAATTTTATTCCTTTCATCTGCATTCATTGCAAGGGAAAAAATACTACCATAAAAATCATGCTTTTTCACTAAAGTTTTCGGGTATGTAAATTTGTTTCTCAAAGTCTGTTATTCAAATCAATATTGTGGTAAATTTTATTTTCAAAAAATTCGACATACAATTTTTTTTAGATTGTCAAAAGATTATGGATTTTTTAAAATTATAAATTTTTAGTGATATAATTTGTGTATTAGAAATTTTGCTAATAAAATTTTTGATAGTTATTTACTCTCTAGAAAATTATGTTTTGTTCTAACAGTTTCAAACTCTCCGATAGTTAATTTTATTCTACTAGAAATTTTAAACTTTGAAATTTTCGGTGTATAATTTCTTTTTTAGTTTTTTCTTTTCTTTTTGAAGTAGGAATAAAAAAACATCATTATGTATATATTTGACTGAAACATTTATAATTGGTCAAATTTTTGAGTCACGAGAAATTGTCATATCATGGGCTTTAGATGTTGACCGACAAAACCGAATAGTTTTTATAATTATTCGCTCTGACGTAAAGATCGAAAAGACAAGAAGGAAGTCAAAATTAATTATTGGTTGCAATAGAGGTGAAAAATATAAGTCAAATAAAAGGCGGAGTTGTCCAATTAAACTTAAATGGACACCATTGTGGAATGATGAAGGATGTATTATTAATTTAATGTGTGGACTTCACAATCATGAGTTAGTGACTACGTTTGAGAATAATGCATTTGTGGACACTTAAAAGAAAAAGATAAGAAACGTGTTGATGAGTTGATAAAGTATCACGTTGCACCGAGACACATATTGTCATCTTTGTGAGATTGAGATTAGGAGAACATGACTAATATCTCTCAAATTTATAAGTGATGAACCATATATCGGATTTTTTTGAAATGATCTATAACTGATATGCAACATCTGTTGAAGTTACTTGAAGCTAGTAAGTATGTTTGTTGGAGTAGGACTCATGAAGACTCCAACATTGTGAGGGACATGTTTTGGACGCACCATACTCCACAACTTTGTTGAACAAGTTCTCATTTGTATTAATAATGGATAACACCTACAAAACTAACAAGTATATGTTATCATTGTTTGAAATTGTTAGTATAACTTCAACTTGGTTGACATTCAACATTGCATTTGCTTACATGGACTATGAGCGTCAAAAAAAATTTGTTAAACATTGGAGAAGTTAAAAGAGTACTTTGTTTCAAATACATTATTTTCTCAAGTGACCGTGACTGACAAATAACTTGTTTTGTTGAATGCAATTGAAATTGTATTTATATTTTCAACAAAATTACTTTGTCAATTTCATACCAACAAAATATTTGAGCCAAAAGTAAACAATATATATTGAAGAAGGACATGCAGGAACCTATTTTATATTTGTGAAGAAAAATTATTTGTTGTTATGAAGAGAATAAGTACGAATAACTTTTGCAAATGTTTGAAGAGATAATATTATTTGTGTACTAGATATTTTGAGAATGAAAGTTCTGATTAAAAATAACTATAAGAAATTTCAAAAACTAAAATTTCACTTAGTGGTATTTTAGTAAATTAAGAGATAAAAATTATAAATGGAAGATTAGAAGTATAATGAAGGGTACAAAATCCAATTTTTCAAGGTGAATTGAAGCCCACGAATAATTATGCCCAAACTAAAGACTTGTGAATCAAACGCCAAATAGCTAACTAAAGGCTCCTAGGATGATAATGCGTTGCTGCCGCAATTATTGGCTTTTCCTTATCTAAAACCCATTCGATAAAGCTTTTATTTTTTGGTTAATCCCATTTAATAAAGCTTGAATTATTGACTTCTGAGGTTGGATGGGAAATGACAGAGAAATTGCTTTCAACATTGAAGAGGTCCCGTGATTTAACCGTTTCTTTTTCACGTTCACTGTTGGTTCGAACAATAGGTCAAATGCCTTACATTGGAAGAGTAGTGGCAGCTTGTTTAAGGAAAGTGTTTTTGGTGCATGATGATGAGGAGATGAGTATTTGTAATTAGGAAATTGGTGTAAGAAGATGAAGATAATATAGGCCAAACAAATTGGGTTAATTATCTTGCATTTACTATAGGTCAATTGGCCAATTAATTATAACAATAATTTTTATAGATGGAGGTAGAGGTGGCCAAACTACAATTTTTTAAATCAAATTAATCCAATTTTCAGTTCAATAAAATTGAATTTAATTAGTTTTAGTTTACCTTGAATCAAATCAAACTGAAACTGAACTAAATTTAACTTAATAATACTTTATTGAATTGAATTGAACCGTGCTTATGTATTAAATTAAATCAAACTATTTTTCTAAATGAAAGAAAATTTCTAAATATAACATTGCGTATGATTGAATTTTCTCATCAAAGACTTTAATATCAACTTTAAGGAATTAAATTAGACTCTAGTATGGACATTTCATAAACATAATACTGGAGTAAATAAGAAATGGAATTAAATGCAGAGTTGAAAGGATAGTTTGCATAATATAATTCTTTTCAAAACATTACAATGGCTGGTGTAAATAGTTATACCATATCTTGAAATGCAATGTAAACTACCATTGCTACAAACATGAGCAAATAACTACCACGTGAGAGAGAAAATAATTGGATTAAAAAAAGATGCAAAACATAATATTAATTAGAAGAGTCTAAGTAGCATATATATGAAGTACATTTGGTTTAAATTCTTTAATCTCAGTCTCTATTCTTGCACTTGCAAGAACAATTAGATTCAAATAAGAAAATATGTTAAAAAAAATAGCATGATTTATTCCAACCTACACACATAACGAAAACAATAGCTAAAAACATATTATAATACCACTTATTTGAAATTTAATTGAAATCTTAAACTAACACCATATATTCCAGGAATTGTAAACAACGAAAATTAGTAAGCAGAAAATCCATTGAGCAAATGCCTTGAAAATCCAGATGAAAAATGCATAGTCATATAAAGATATGTAGAAAATCAAATTAAGGAAAGTTGAGACAAGATAAAAGAATACAACATCCCTCGTTTCTTGCTGCGATTGAAGTCAAATGAGAAGAGAGAAATGATATTGTTACTTGCGACAGTGGATGGCGGCGACAATTGTCATGTGGTTCTTCAGTTCAGTTCTCATATTTGTGATTTTAAGTTATAAAAACATGTTTGATTTTGGATTTTAGGTTTTGCTAAATTTGAACCGATTCAATTCTAGTTCAAATTTGATTTTTAAAAACCGGTTTGTTTACCAAACTGTTTTTATAAATAAAGTTTAGTTTTCAATTTTATGAATTGGTTTGGTTCAAAAGCAATTGATTTGATTCAGTTTCTAGTGCAGTTCAATTAGTTTGGTTTTTTGACCACCCCTCTATCCCACACATAGTAGTTTAGTAGTTTCAATTATGTAGAGAATTGGACCTTCTGTTATCCTGTTACTTATTTCTCAGCAGCCAGTGCAGGATTGAAAATATGACTAATATGTTATTCATCAGCCAAAGCAGGATTCAAAGTTGTTCTGCCCCAAACTTACCAATAAGCAAACCTCAACATGCAAACCACTTCATGCAGCTAACAATCGGAAGAATGGAACCTATGAAGAGAATCAAGAGAGCTAAAGAATGCCAATATATATTCTTATGGTCCCAACAAATGCTGATAGCCTGATACATTTATTCTTTTTGCACATATATTGCTCAGAACAGCACTCTCAGCAATTAAATAAAACCTGCAGCCCAGACAAAACGAAGATGGCAATACATGTTGGAGATCGAGATCAAGGAACTACATCATCTAAACTATTTTGTGGCATTGTAAAAAAGTTGAACCTCTCTGTGGGATAGGAGGTTGCTATTATCCTTTCCCTTAACTATCTGATGCCAGGAAGTCTCTATTTTAACGAATAGTTGTAAAAAACTGAATAAGACATATATAGAAGTAGAAATTTATAGTGTTTAAAGAATATGCCATGTGAAAAAAAATTATACAGGCATTCAATCATATCACACCAAATAGATATTTGTGAAGATATTTCAAAAATATAGTATATATAACAATGTGACATTGTGGTGAGATATGATTGGATACATTACATCACTCTTAGTGCATAGTCTATAAACTTCTTTATTTATTTTTTACAAAAGAAGAAATTCATTTAATTAGAGTGGAAAGATTGAAAAAAGAATGGAAGACAAGGAATCCCACTCTAAAAGAAACAAGCATAACAGAAAAGTGTAAAACAAACAAGTAAAAAAACCATGGTAATAAAGATGCTCAATCCTTCAAAATATTAGTTAGAGAAATCCCATATAAAAAGGTTGACCTGCTTTTCACCAAATAGACTGCAAAAGCTTAATATTATCCCAAAACCATGTGTAAGAAACATAAGATGCACATTGCCACAAAAACTTAACCTCTTCACTACTATCAAATTTTAATCTCGAGAATTGGTCCAAGGACCTAGCACACACCCAGCATTCACAATATTGAATAAGGGTTTATAAAATAATCAATTTACTAAAAAAGTTAATACCGTTTGGAAATTATAAAGAATTCCCTACAAAAGACAATCTGACACTGAAAAAAGCAAAAAAGATCAATTAAGTAGTAAAACTGCAGCTGGAAAGAATTTTAGGCACAAAAAAATTGAGGCAGAATCGTGTAATTTGACCATAATCTGTATCCAGCCTTGCATGGAGTTGATAAAAGATACCAGAAAAGTAGAAACGGATAAACAAAAACACAGCCAATTTTGAGGTCAAAACTCAAAAATCAGCCAATAAATCATCAAAATTGAGAATGTGTGTCGAAACATCACATATAGCGTGAATTTTGCATTCACCATGGAACGCGGCACCATGCATTGAGATGAATCTATTAAAAATTTAAACTCACGGTTACTTCTCAATGAGACGCGACAGAAGTAATTATCCCACTGAAACAAACAATTGCATAGCATGAAATAATCAATACAAACCCTGACCAATCACTTGGCATTTTGTGAAACTTCTATCACAATACATTTATTCATACTATCAAATCCTAAGCCAATATACTAAAATAAACATACCCTTCTTCTGCATTAGAAGTAGGACCGACTATAGACAGCATGGAAATCACATCAGTGATTGAGGTGCACTACAAAGTTCCATCTTACAAAAGCAACTAAGAATAAATAATACACCTTCATTTTATATGAATTTCCCAGAAAATCCGACATCCCTTATTGTGTTACAAAAACAAGATAATACAGAACAACAAAAATAGGCATACTCATAAAAGTGCTGCCAAGGCTAAAGCTATTACAAAACCAAAAACAAGTCAGAAGTCGATAATAAATCTATAGATTCTATACTTCTTTGATCTCTCTCTCTCTCTCTCTCTCTCTCTCTCTCTCTCTCTTTCTCTCTCTGTTTTGCAATCACTCTTTTGGAAGGTCGCTACAAACTTTTCTATCCTCCAAAAGCTGAACAATTGCAGTCTTAAGCCTATGGTAATCGTCAACAGTGTTATAAACCTGATGAGAAATCCTCACATAGCCAGTTATAAACCCGTACTTATCTCTAGGATCCATTTCACCATTTCTTAAAGCTTGGTAATACACAGGAACTTCTATAGCATGATAAACCCTGAGATAAAACCTCAACCTCAAAGCATCATCATCACTTGTCACGCCAAGCTTAGAAGGCAAACCTACCATAATCATACTAGCACACATTTCAGGCGGCGACCCGAGATTTGTTCCCCAAGATTCCTTCAACATAATCCCCATTTTCACAACAACGTCATGGTTTCTCTTCATAATCCCTTCAATTCCACCTTCGAACCGATTCACAAACTCCAGAATTGAAGGCACAACAAGCTGAGGGCTATAATCTCGCATACCAACCCAAGCACTCTCGGCAGGTAAACCATTTCCATATTCTTGTGAAACCACTGGATGATGGACATTACTCAATTTCTTATTCTTATTGTTACAGTAAAGAAAAGCAACCGAAGGTGGAGAAAAAAACCATTTGTATAAATTGCTAACGTAAAAATCAGCACCAATTTCTTTAACATCCACATGCAAGCTTCCAATGGCGTGAGCACCGTCGACGAAAACCTGATCCACTTCTTGTTCTCTGCAAACTCTGATCAATTCACGAACGGGAATAACAACGGAAGGCATTGAAGTTATGTGATCGATTATCGCTAACCTAACTCTTCCGCCTTTAACTTTACCTCGCTCGAGTCCTTTTTTGAACTCCGCCACGATTTCTTCGTCGGAGCGAACTGGAAACGGTAATTGAACCTCAATGACGGAGGCGCCAACGGGAGTTAAGTAGGCATCGATTGATTTCTTAACGGCTTTGTAGGCGCAGTGGAACATTATAACGGTGTCGTTTTTTCGGAAGTTACCGGAAGCAAATTTGCGGCCGATTTGTTGAAGAACGATAGCGGCGGCGGTGGTAGCGTTATCGACAAGTGAAATATCTTCGACGTCGTCAGCATTGATGAGGTCTTTGATAATTAAGCGGGAATTAAGAATTCCTTTTCGGAGTGTGTTGAAGAAGAAATCGTCGGGCTGTTGGAGGAAGCGGAACTGCCATGAGTTTTGGGCGGCAAGGACGGAGCGGGGACAGCTTCCGAAGCTGCCGTTGTTGATTCTGGCGACGTTGGTTTGGTGGTGGGAGAATTCTTGGCGGATCTCGGGTTCTGAAATGTGGTGAGTGAGCTTTAGCTTTTTTTCATGGCGGTGGTTAGGTTCGGTGGGTTTAACGGCGCCGTTGGGAGGGTGGTTGTTATCCATTGTTAATGGGAATTGGGTGTGGTGTTCAGGTGTTGTAATGGAGTGTTAGGGTTTTTAGGACATGTGTGTGTTGGTTGGTGTGACTGGATAGACTAGTTTCTCACTCAAATGAGTGGCGTTAGCAGTTTATCAGTTGGGGATTGTCAGATTTTTTTATTTTTTTTTAAATATATTTTTTATTATTTATCTTTTTAATCATATTGATTCTTTATTTTTTAATTCGTTTTTTATATTTTAATATCTTTTTTATTTAATAATTCTTTTCATCTTTATTTCTTATTTTTATTTTATTAAATTGTAAAATAAATAATTAAAATGAATAAAATAAATAAATAACTAAAAAAACACTAATAAATATTATATAAAAACAAATAATTAAAATTATATTTTTACTTTTAGACTCGAAATCGTAATAGAATCTCTTTTTAATAGTATAATAATAACAATAATAATTTAAGAGTTAAAGTAGGACCCCGTTAATATTTCTCATACTTCCCAAGGTTTTTTTTCTTGTTTTTTGTATGGCTCCACCTTGGATCTTGGATGGGCTTGCTCGTCGGGATTTTTTAAATATTATATATAACTTTTTTGAAAAACAAAATTTTACAGCATACTGTTCTACATTAAAAATAAATAAATCAGAATGTCTTATTTATTAGAAAATTTTTTATTTAATAAATTAAAAATAATTATAATATTTTAAAAAATAAAATATTATTAATAAAATATATTAAGCTTAAGAAAAATGTATATTTAATTAGATGTGTCTAAATAAATGATGTGTTATGTTATTTTAATAATTTTTTCTTGATTTATAGATAAATTTAAATTATTTTAATAGTTATCTCCTATTTTGCAGATAAATTAACTTAATTATATTTCGTTCACAATTTCTTCTTATTTTTTCTCTGAATCTAATAAAAATAATTAATTATAATAAAAATAATTATAAAGTAAATATATTAAAATAAAAGAAAAAAATATATACATCAAATTTGAGTAAGGAGTGTTTGAATAATATTTTCTATTATCGATAACATGTCATTTCTATTTTACATGTACTATAAACTTATTTTTATTTTATTAACGATTTTCTCCTATTTTTTCTTTGGATCAAATAAATAAAAGAAAATAATAATAATAATAATAAGTAAATTATATTAATAAAATAAAAATGTATTAAATCGAAGAAATAAATAACATTAAATTAAAAAAAAAATGAACATGTTTTACACTGAATGATGTTTAAGATATTCATAGTAAAAGTTATATAGAGTACAAACTCATACATAAAGATAAATATAATGAGATACGGAGTACACATCATATATGTCTCTATAGGGTTACTCATCTCCCAAACATCAACAATCTCTCATATCTTCTATATGGTATTGGACCACCTACAAATGTCTATACTCGTTAATAGAGAATAATACATCGTAAACAAGTTTATTTATTGTGTCAAACTATAAAATAGAGGAAGAAAAATGAATTTACGATAACGGAATTCAATGTTCTACTACAATTCTCGTAAAATGGTGAAATAATATATCAAGCACCACCATATTAGAGCCTAAAACCCTAAAACATGAAATAAAAGAAGACGAAAAAAGATGAGACACCACAAATGGACCTCACACAATAAAAAGGACAAAAACACAATTGCATAATAAAAACTATTTTTTTTTGTAAAGATAAAAAATTCTACGAGTTAAACAAAATATCTCGAGTTATAAAAGATAAATTGCAAAAAATAAAATTAAAACACAAAAAAAAAATCATATAAATAAAAATAAATATACTAATTGAAGTTGCAATAAACGAAGTTGAGAAACAAATCTAAAAGAGTGTGGATCACAAACATAATGAATTTCTATGCGAAAATCACAAAAAAATAAAATAAAATAATAATAATTGTAACACAAGAAACTTAAAAAATCTCTCCAAATAATAAAACATTTATTTTATACCAATCAACTAAATGGACACGATAAAAATCCAAATTCCATCCAACGATTTGTAACCTGCCTCGAAAGAACGTACATAATGCATTCAAGAGACAGACAATTAAATGGATAAATAATTAATTATATAAAATTTATACTCTTTTAATAAAAAAAAAACGACATACAAGTACTATATGGCGTTTGTCTCAATGCTGGTAGATTGTATATAAAGAAACTCAATTATTTAGGTGTGACTATTTTCTTTTAATTATAGGTTTCATTTAAACTACTTTATCCTTCTTTATTAGGCTTAAATTTTTGTTTTAAATTTTTTCTTTTTTGCTCTCATGTAAAAATAAAAGGTAATAATTGAGTAATGCCTTAAAAAGAAATAAAATAAACAATTCACTAATTTTGCTATGAAATGAGTGAGATATTGTTTGTCCACCTAAGCAGGAGGTATAAATATCTATTCTCGATTCAGTCCCGCACCCGTGGACTTCTTATCTTATCTTTCCTCCTTCATTTGCTTCTTGCCGTAAACTCAAACACTCACAACCGAGACATAACTCACAATCTCCACTCTCTGCTTCACAGCGCCCGGGCATGAAAACCAAACTCACCTTTCCAATTCAATCTAAATTTCTCGCCGCATTTCATTTCTTCATTTTTCCTTCCCAATTCTAAATAACCAAACTATGGCATCGTCCTCACTCTGTTCCTCCTTCACTTCCACACCTTGGAACCCGCAGAACCGTCTTCACCACACAACCCTAATCCTTTCAGCTTCCTCTTTTATTTGCCGTGAATTTCGCCTCCATTCACCATCCGTTTCAAAAACACGCCGAAGCAGGAGTCGCCGAACGAGTGCGGTAGCTTCACTCGGTGGTTTATTAGGCGGTATCTTCAAAGGTAACGATACCGGAGAAGCTACGAGGAAACAATACGCTGCAACTGTCAACATTATCAATGGATTGGAACCGCAGATTTCATCACTGTCGGATTCTGAACTTAGGGACAAGACTTTTGCGCTGAGAGAACGTGCTCAACAGGGAGAGTCCTTGGATTCTCTCTTGCCTGTAAGTCGAACATTTTATATTTAATTATGAATTTATTGCTTCAATGTAGTTTAGGAATTTAAGGCTAAGGAAGTGATTTGTGTATTTTAGGAAGCGTTTGCCGTTGTAAGAGAAGCTTCGAAGAGGGTTTTAGGCCTTCGTCCATTTGATGTTCAGCTGATAGGTTAGTGATTATCTCGTGTTTGGTTTGTTGTTTGTGGAACTGGAATCTATTGATTATCTGTTACATTGTTATATTTGAGTTTAATTTCCATGCACTGTTTTACACACTCTCCAAATCATGAGTAATCACGTGGGTGACCTTATAAGTAGTTGTGACCAAAGTCAAATATTATTAACACTTGTGATTGATAAACAATGTAAAAAATCTTTAAACTGACGTATATAAATTAAATTAATTATATTTTGATTTATTGATAATTTGGTGTGTAAATGTTTGTATTTATATGTGCACGTAGGGAATTTATTAATGTTGTTAGTTTGGGTATATTGTAGGGGGCATGGTTCTTCATAAGGGAGAAATTGCTGAAATGAGGACTGGAGAAGGGAAGACATTGGTTGCTGTTTTGCCAGCTTATTTGAATGCATTAATTGGGAAGGGAGTTCATGTTGTTACTGTTAACGATTATCTAGCTCGGCGTGATTGTGAATGGGTTGGTCAAGTTCCACGCTTTCTTGGATTGAAGGTTGGCCTCATCCAGCGTATGTCTCATACTTAATTCCTTCCACTTCCTTCTTTGTTTTTGGATTCTGTCTCTATATAGTTTCAAGTATGTTACATTCGTTCATTGTAACTCATTTGGGTGTTGGTAGTATTTAAATTTTCTGTCTTAGCTTCTTTTTCAACTGCCGATTTTTTCATTTCTCAATAAAATTCAATGCATCCTTGACATATTTTTCTGTTTTTTATAGGAATTTTATGTTTATTTCCATCTTCTTGTTATTAACTGAGCTTCTTTAGTATGCATGAAGATTTATGGCCATTCCTTTGTTGCAGTCTAACAAGTTATGGCTTTATTGGCAGAGAATATGACAAGTGAGCAAAGAAAGGAAAACTATTTATGTGACATAACATATGTCACTAATAGCGAGCTTGGTTTTGATTACTTAAGAGACAATCTTGCCACGGAAAGTAATTCTTCCTTTACATATTCCTTGTATTTACTATATGCTTTGTAAACAGTTAATTTGTATCCTTTTAATATCACATTGAACTCAAAACTATGGAATGTGCAGAGTGTTGAGGAGCTTGTCATCAGGGGTTTCAGTTATTGTGTCATTGATGAGGTTGATTCAATCCTTATCGATGAAGCTAGAACTCCACTCATTATATCTGGACCTGCAGACAAACCCAGTGATCGATATTACAAGGCCGCAAAGATAGCACAAGCCTTTGAACGAGATATACATTACACTGCAAGTCTTCTGTCTATGCTTATTTTGAAATTTAATGTAGTTTTAACTTCATCTGAATATATATTTGCTGTTTCATTTTCTGTACATGCTCAGCTCGCTTTTAGGTTGTGCCTGGTAAGAAATATTAGCATCTTAATAGGAGTCTGTTTTCTGCTTTAGGTTTGCAAGCAATAGAAAACGTATAAATCTCATGTAATTTCAGCCAATTTTACGAGTTTAGAAGAAATCTGTCAGAAGTTAAGGTTAGCAACTTCCATTGGGCTTACAATTCTCACATTAGAATATGGTAAAAAATTATAAAGTGGGACGGCTTTGTCATTGATTACTCCATCTGTCTCATATTAAGTGTCACTTTAAGTTATTTCACACAAATTATTAAAAATTGTAAATAAACGAAGAATGTAACAATTTTATAAAATTATCCTTATTAACCATCGAGAGTTAACCATTGTAACAATTGTATAGTGAAGTATAATAAACTTGAGAGCGAAGCACATAATATTAATTTGGGAATATAATTAGAATAAAATAACTATTACATTGAAAACATAAAACACACTTATTTTGGGAAATTTTTCTATTGCTAATGTGACACTTAATATGGGATGTAGTGTAGGGTGTAATACTTTTGCCCTTAATGAGAACATGAAAATGATAAGTGAAGTTCATCTGTGACAAGTATTTTTTTCCCTGTGGGATATGCTTAAGAAACGAAGATCTTCACTGCTAGGTTTATGATGCATGGAGCCATGGACACACATGAAAATTAGGTCATGGGAATTTGTCCCTGCTTTTTACAGAGGTTATGGACCTCTGACATTTTCTAGGTATATATATGCCTCGGGAAGGAATTGGAAGAAAAAGAGGATATTTGATCGGATGAGCCCTAGGTAAATGAAAATGAGTGACAATTAAAAAGTTTTGGGAATACACCTTGTATGGTGCTAACAGTAAATTTGATGTACATTTGGTCGGCATTATGTGGTCTGCTTGCTGATGCTAGTGAAATTCCGTTATTCACACTTGTGACTGATGGCTGGGTGCTTTTCATGAGATTTTAAATATGGATAGATCAAAGATATGAATTATGATGCCAAAAATACAATGAGTATTTGTTAAATTATTTAAAAACACAACTTTAAAAAAGTTTTGGTTTTTATTCTTCGTGAGAATAACTTGTTTTATATCTGCTGACAGGAGTAGATGCAAAAATTAGTTGGTTTTTTTATTCTTACTAAGATTGTCATTGCAGGTGGATGAAAAACAAAAAACGGTTCTACTTTCTGAACAGGGCTATGAAGACGCTGAAGAAATTTTAGCTGTCAAAGATTTATATGATCCACGAGAACAATGGGCTTCATTTGTCCTAAATGCAATTAAAGCAAAAGAACTTTTTCTTCTAGATGTAAACTACATAATTCGTGGAAAAGAGGTCCTAATTGTTGATGAGTTTACTGGTCGAGTAATGCAGGTATTCATATATTCAGCTCGACCTTATGGCAATATACAATTTAATTTAAAAAGTCAAAAAGCCAATGAGAATAGTATGGTATCACCTTTAGAAGTTTCTTGGGCGGAGTTGGGTTTTATTCTAATGTCGAAGTTAAGGGGTTTTTATTTTTAAGATAATGGAGGGAATCAAAAGAAATAATCTCTTGGAGTAATGATTTTGGTTCATTGTCTCTTTCTGGAACTGTAATAAGAATATGACAAAGCTTTGCTTCAGATTATGGCTAATAATTATATTACTTTTTTTTTTTTTGAAATAATTATATTACTTAATAACTGAACTCATCGTCCTCTACTGGCTAATTTGTGATGGTTCTTCTAGGATTTAATAATTATCCTTTAATTATTGACACCGTAAGAATATTTATAATTAAAATCCACTAGAATTGGATTGAAGGTTCAAGACGACCTGTTTACAATCTAAACCTAGATAGTAATTTACCTCCCTCCCCAAAAGGTAAATTAGATGTTGTGATACCCAAAGATTCCACCAATGGATACGTTTTCAACTTGTCCTGCCTGTGAATACATACCAAAACCTCAGCGTTTAAATTTGCAATCTTATTGTTGTAGTGCTTGTGTAGCCAATGCCACAATCTTATTTATTACTTGCATTACCAGCACTTTTACCTTCAGAACAAAGAATGACAATTCGACGAAGAAATAATGTGTCATGTCTTCAAATTTCTGAGATGAAAATTCTGGTTATATGTCAAGGCACATGTAGTTTTCATGTACTTTTTCTATCTTTTGATAGGGGAGAAGGTGGAGTGATGGACTTCACCAAGCAGTTGAAGCAAAGGAAGGGTTGCCCATTCAAAATGAAACCGTGACATTGGCTTCTATAAGTTACCAGAATTTCTTTCTGCAGGTTGGAAATATTATATCTCAACTGATTAAATAAGTCCTCAGTTCAGAGTCTTATTAACCGTGGAAATTACCTTAATTCTTTTAAATATGTGCTGTTACAGTTCCCAAAACTTTGCGGCATGACTGGCACTGCAGCAACAGAAAGCACAGAATTTGAAAATATTTACAAGCTTAAAGTTACAATGGTGCCTACAAACAAACCTATGTTAAGAAAGGTCTCTTCTTGCCTGTCATTCATATGCAACACTTTAATGAACTTATGATTGCTTTGCCATGTGAAGTCTGTATCTCGATTGCTGAGTGGAAAGAATGATTAATATTTTTATTATGTTTATATGTGGTGCAAGAACAATGCAAGGGTAAGTTATTATTGTATTTCCACAAGAGGTAGTGCTGGTAACTTATTTCCATCAAAAGTAGAGTTTGGAAGCCTTACTTTTCATCTTACAGTTATTTAGTGCATGTCTGACTTATAAAGCAATTTTCATAAATTACTTGATGTTTCTCTAATTCCTAATTTCTCTCAGGATGAATCTGATGTAGTTTTCAAGGCTACTACTGGGAAATGGCGTGCAGTTGTGGTGGAAATCTCGAGAATTCACAAAACTGGCCGACCTGTGCTTGTTGGTACCACCAGCGTTGAGCAGAGTGATTCTTTGTCTGAGCAATTGAAGGAAGCTGGAATCCCGCATGAGGTAAAGTCCCTATTGTCCTAAGGGAAAATGGACAGAATCTGAGAATGCAATATTTTCTTAACAATACCTGTTTCAAATGTTTTTTGTTTCTAAAAAAGGACAACCTATTCTTAGCCTTGATCAAGTGCTGCTAAAACCGACCCAACTGTTCATCCATTTGACAGCATGAGAATAAAGCTTAATCTAATAACCTTTTTTTGAGTACAAGTATAATCAAATATGTTTTGTGTTAAGGTTCTTAATGCAAAACCAGAAAATGTAGAGAGGGAAGCAGAAATTGTAGCACAGAGTGGTCGTCTTGGGGCAGTGACAATTGCCACCAATATGGCTGGTCGTGGGACGGATATAATCCTTGGTGGTAATGCTGAATTTATGGCACGGTTGAAGCTTCGCGAGATACTGATGCCAAGGTATGTGGAGCTTTAATTGGCATGTTGGTTTCTGGAAACTTTGCCCATCGATGTACATGTTGCCTTTAGCATATAATTTAAAATGTGTTGTTACCTTGTTCCTTTTGAGGTAAAGTCTAGTAGTGTCTTGAAGAGAAAGGGTAAGGTTTAGTGGGAGTAGGTGAGGATGGTTAAAAAGAGATACTGATATACTAAAAGGTTTTGTGGGAAGTATGCTACAATAAAGGTGTTGCTCTGTGTAGGCTTGTGTATAATGAAGTGAGAAAATTTGTTTGTCCATGGAGAAAGAGAGTAGTAATAATGATGAAGTGGCTTCAAATTTTCAAGTTGTACTCACAATGACTAAGAGAAAGAGTCAGCCAATTGAAGAAAATAAATTGTATTGTGAAGCCTTTGATCACATGTTTTCTTAGAAAAATGAATTGTGTAAAAAATACCTCCTGTGATGCTTGGTGAAAAATAAGTACAAATCAGATACCATTCCTATCTTAACAGGGAGATTATTTTGAATATTGAAATCAGAAAAAGTTACCGAGATATAAGAGCAGAAGTTCCCCGCTTTGGAGGAGACTCCTAGTCCAAGGCACAAGCCTGAAATTAGAAAAGTGACAGTGAAGTCCTATGTGAACCCCCTAGCCACGTTTGCATTCATTTTCCCCTTTTCTCTGTACTGTAAGCAATCATCCAGTTTGATTTATTTATCTCTCCTTGAAAACCTTCCTGCTACTTACATTTGCACCCACTTCTCTTGCTTCCTTAGGCCTACAATAATAGCCTTGTAGGATTTTGGATTTTGATGTAAGTGACCCATCAGTATACAACTATGATACATGTACAAGAAATATTTCTCTTTCTTAAGGGGACAATATCCGATAACTAATAATATTATAATGATATATTATCTATAAAATAGCTATTCCTTACCTTCATAGGCATATGACAACAATTAATACCTTAAATTGGGTGTCCATGTGGCTGGCCAACACAGCGGTCAACTGTCCTTTGGCACCCCCATGGCAGTTGCAGATAGAGAAATATGATGCAGATGAGGGTAATTAAATAAAATCATCTAATGAATAATTGACCAGTCATATTTCTTAAGCAGCCATATCAAGCGATTATTGTTTGCAATAAGTTCATACGCACAAAGCATTTTATTTCGCCTATCAGAATCTCCATGTTCTTATTGTAGGCCTGTTCTTTCTTCTTTATGTTTTTGAAAGTTGGCTTTGTTTAGAGGGTCGAACCTATGATAATTGCATATGCATATTCCTTGTTTGTGCAATCTTACTGCCTCCAGGATTCATTTGTCACTGATACAACTTTGTTGGAAAAGCACCTTCTAGTTACTCCTATGCTTAGAATCCTATTAGACCCTGTCTTTCATTAGAAACACGTTTAATTCTTTCTGGGAACATATGATTGCAGAGTTGTTAAACTAGCTGAAGGAGTTTTTGTGTCCGTAAAGAAACCTCCTCCGAGTAAGACATGGAAGGTATGGTGTTTTTTAATTATGATATTTCTTCATGTAAATTATAGTGGTGTGTGTGTATAGGAATTGCTGATGCCCCCTGCTTGTTTTTTTTTATGAGGAAGATGTTTTCAACCTACACCTTCATTTAGACCACATATCCTATTTATGCTTTCAAAAACATTAAAGTAAAATAAGGATATCTGTGATATATTACTCGGATAATTTCTGAAAAAATAAACAATTCATTAATTACTTGCCTCTTTTTCTCATTCTTTTTATATTTTTCTACTTTATTTTTATTCAATTCTTGACATATCTAGGACTCAGAGATGGAATGCACTTATGGGAAAGCATTAAGAAGACATAAGTGTGAAGTTCTTAAAATTAGTTGTTAGAATGAATTGATGGGTGATAAAATTGCTAATAGTACTGGACAGCAAGGATCAGACACCATTAAGCCCAAATAGTACTTTTGCATCCTCCAACATTATTAGTTTGCAATACTGAACAGTATGAATAGAAAAAAGAAGTGCTTGAACCCAGGCTTCTACTTAAACAACGGGTGAAAATATTTGACTATGAAAGAGTTAATATTATAATTTAGTTGTAAGACATGAATCATTCTGCCAAAAGTGAAGAAAGGATGGTGAAAGGGGAGAGAGGTCTGGATGTCTGGTTGAAAAGGAAAAAGAATTTGATTCTAGAGCATTTTTAAAATTTTATATTACTAAAATACCCACAAATATACTATGCTTAAAAATGAAATTTTGATGTTAGTTTTAGCTAGTGTGTATGCGTGTACGCAAGAAGAACATACTTTTTTTTATAGTAACTGTTTGTAATCTCCACATATGTCTATTATCCAGGTGAATGAGAAGCTGTTTCCATGCCAACTGTCAAACAAAAATACCGAGTTGGCTGAGAAGGCCGTGCAATTAGCTGTTAAAACATGGGGTAAGAGATCATTAACTGAGCTGGAAGCAGAGGAGCGCCTATCATATTCCTCTGAAAAGGTGACATTCCGTTGATGGCTAGTGTAATTATTAGAAAACTTAAGGCAAATGAAACTTTCTTCTTTGTTTTAATACTTTTGTGTAATCTTAGTATTATCAAATTGTCATTCGGATTTTATGTAGGGCCCTGCCCAAGATGAAGTCATTGCCGAGCTGAGAAATGCATTTGTGGAAATCAGCAAGGAATATAAAGTCTTCACTGAGGAAGAGAGGAAAAAGGTCAATTTGTTTTGAAGAGTAACACTTTCCATGATCTATTGTCGTTTATTCATTTTTTTAAGCATTTTGACTGCAGGTTGTGGCGGCTGGTGGATTGCATGTAGTGGGTACAGAGCGTCATGAATCACGGCGAATTGATAATCAGGTTTTCTTTTCTTCTCTCCTTTTCCTTGTTGGGTTGAAGGAGGAGGATAGGGGACTGGAATAGCTAGTGGCTCTGGCACCTTGCACATTAACATATCCCTTATCCTCTATTATTCTCACTGATATCGTATCTCCTTTCTATCACTCCTTCTTCCCTTCCACAAGAATAGTATTGTCAAATAAATATTTAACCTTGGAACTTTAATTTCTAAAGCTGCGCGGTCGAAGTGGTAGACAGGGGGATCCAGGAAGTTCCCGCTTCTTTTTAAGTCTCGAAGATAATATTTTTCGGATATTTGGCGGAGACCGAATTCAGGTAATGTGGTTATGGTCTTGCTACTGCACCAGGAACTTGATTTCCTAAAACACAGGTAATATTGTGATACGCAGGGCTTAATGCGAGCTTTCAGAGTAGAAGACTTACCTATTGAGTCCCAGATGTTGACCAAAGCATTAGATGAAGCCCAAAGGAAAGTGGAGAACTATTTCTTTGACATTCGGAAGCAATTGTTTGAGTTTGACGAAGTACTTAATAGCCAAAGAGATCGTGTTTATACAGAGAGAAGACGAGCCCTTCAATCTGACAATCTTCAGTCTCTTCTTATTGAATATGCTGAATTGACAATGGATGACATTTTACAGGTAAGCCTATGCTAAAATTATGGTTCTTTTTATAGCTTGCTCCATCGTGTAATGCAAAAATACAACCTTGTGATGAATTAGGCCAACATTGGTTCTGATGCTCCAAAAGACAGCTGGGATCTTGATAAACTAATTGCCAAAATTCAGCAGTAAGTGAACTTTTTTGATTCTGTGTTTGATGCCTTCTTTTGTTTAATTATATTGCATGAATGATCTCTGTATTCTTGTTAAGTAGACACTTTTAAACCTGGACAAGCCAATCTGCCTCTTCAACTATGAGCCAGTAAGATTTTTTCTGACTGCTTGATGTCTACCAAATAGAACCAAATTGATTTACCATGAATTGGCAAAAACTAGGTGGTTTCACAGAGCAGGCTGAACTAGTGCTGGTTCCATGGTACAACAGTTAATGATGTTAGCTTACTAGTAGCTTCAGGTTTACGTTACTCAATACTTAGTTAAAAAACTACGTTTTGCATTTAATAAAGTAGTTTGTAAAAGAAAAGTATCTCTTATTTATTTATTTATATAATTAACTAATGTAATATGCATTTTGTTGTAAAAGTAGTACACTATATATTTTATTTTATTATTTTACTTTTGAAAATTTTCAATGATACTAATGATTTACTAAGTTGGGTGGGTCAGAGTGTCAGATTACAGCCCAACTGCCCCTTCTTAGACCGAAAAATTCACTTATCCAATTTAAATTCGTTAAGCGAATTTGGCTGGATGCAAAATTTCTGTCTTGTGACTATCAGAGCCTTAGTTTATGATTTTTTTTGTTTAACTTGATGATTTCTACTCTTGTATGTATATTTAGATCTTTGTATTTATGACTTACTTTTCTATTCTAATTAAGTTTCAAATTTTTATTTTTAAGTTCTACAACTTATTTTATTTTACATGAAAGTAATTTGATATTTCAAAGGTTGCTATATTTTGTTAAAAAACTTATTGGAATATGAGGGGCTACATTTTTTTGAGATGTGTTTTATGAGAAGGCAGATTGTTTTTCGTCAACATATATTAAGATTCCCCAAGCATTCTTAAGAGCACTCTCCATATCATCCTGATGGATTTAGGAAACTTTTGTTTTGTAAACTACCCGAAGTCCAAACTGTGGTCAAAATTAGAAGCATACGTTTGTAAACACTAGCCCAATCTCTTCGGTATTTAGCCTGGATATTTTAATGACTGGTACTGTGGTTATGAACTATTGTCCGTGTTTCCTGTTTTCATTTATAATCCGGATCTAACAATTTTGTTGAAAGAAGATATTTGATTTGTTTTCAGATATTGCTACTTGTTGAACGATCTGACCCCTGATTTGTTGAGGAACGAGTGTTCTGATTATGAGGAATTGCGGAGCAATCTCCGTTTTCGTGGTAAACAAGCCTATCTGCAAAAAAGGGTCAGTGGACAGTTACTTAATATTTAATTGTCATTTTTTTTACATTTGGGGTTTCAAAGATCAATCTTTTATGTAAATTATAAGTGCAATGCAATCTCTTAGTATAGTTCTTCCCCTTTTATGGGATCTGACCATGTATGATAATATCTGTGTAAAAGTCCTAATAGGAGCATTCCGTCAAAAAAAGTTCTAGTAGGAGTATGGATCAAATTGAGGATAGTCCATTAATTAAAGATAGAAAAATATCAACAAAACTAAACCATTACAAAGTTTTCAATTTTGAGCTGTCTGTCATTTGAGATTATTTATGATTATTGATAGTGCTTGATTTTGTCTGAAACACCAATGCATCGACTTTTAGTATCTGCACCATATTTGTTCACAATCTCCATTTACCTTTGTTTCATTTGATTTTTCATTGCATGACTGACTATAAATGCTGCCATAGGATATTGTGGAGCAACAAGCACCGGGTTTGATGAAAGAAGCAGAACGGTTTCTGATCTTGAGCAATATCGATCGGCTGTGGAAAGAACATCTACAAGCGCTAAAATTTGTTCAGCAAGCTGTAGGTTTACGAGGGTATGCACAGCGTGATCCACTTATTGAATATAAGCTTGAGGGCTACAACCTTTTCTTGGAGATGATGGCACAAATAAGAAGAAATGTTATATATTCTATTTATCAGGTTTGCACTAATCTAGAATTTTAGGATCCTGTGTTTTCCGTCTTGTCCATTTTTATACGTGGTTGCATACGATACTCCTATTGGTACTTGAGCCCTTTTTTTATTGCATTTGAACTTTTGGCAGTTTAAACCAGTGCTGGTAAAGCAAGATCAGGATAAATCTGAGAAACAGAAATCAGGAAAACGGAATGCAGGCACTCAAACTGATACTAACCCTGATCCGGTTGGTACAGTTGAGCCATCAACAAGTGCTAGTTCCTAATGCAGCACTCGTGCTAATATATTACCGGGTTTCAACTTATTCAATGAGAAGGAACAAGTTGGAAGGCTTCACTTCATCCTTTATCCGTCTAATAATTTATGTAAAGGAGAATTTTGATGCTCGAACTTTAAAATTTTATATTATGTAACGGGTAGAAGCTATAAGGAACTATATTTTTACCCTGTAAAAAGAAAACAAACCACACCTTTAGAATATGGGGCAAAGAATAGGATCTAAATCCTAAATTAAGTGATTAAATTGTATTTGTGACAGCAATTTCCTTTTTGTCAGAATTTTGAAAGCTACTGTACGTCAAATATATTATGTTAGTAATTAATTCTTAGAAATGTTGAAGAAAGTGAGTTGAACTCACAAATATCTCTCACACTCTTATGTTTTCTTCTCAAAGTCATTAAATTACCCTATCACTCCATATTAGAAGATTATGCAGGACATGGGTCATGGTAAATGACTTGAACTCTTTGTTTCCATACAATCGTAAGTATGATGGTATTACAATAAATAAACTGCAAATATACAGAAGTATGATTGAAAAGAAAGGGAGTTGATTGTAATATTGAAAATTAGCCAAGGAAGACGACTGTCACTCAAATGAAGAGGAATGGTGAAGTTTGCTGCGGTCACAGCTGAATATTATTTGATTCTATCACGCTTACTTACTGCTCAAAATTTTGATCAATGAACAAAATCTCCCAATTCTCCCATTATTTTGTTATATTATTTTGAATTGGTCATTAGAGGTGGCTCTCATGCTCTGCCTCTGCTTAGGTTCTTGGGGAAAAGGGAAAAAGATGATTTCACTCATATGAAAAGACTTTCAAATGTGAGTTTTTATTTTTTAATTTTTTATATTAAAAGTTTGTCAGTATGACTGTCATTGGTTTGTTTTCAATAGAAGTGAAATGAGGACATCAAAAGATGGTTTAAAACCAATTTGTCTTTATAATAAGAATAAAAAATAATAATAATTATTATTCTAACAAGATTACAAAAATTCCCAGATAGATGATTGCATTACGTATGTATGAGAATTAACTGATAAATGAGTTAATGTTGCAGGTCCATTGGCCTAACTATCCCATGTATGTAGAGTAAACAGAAATTCATGTTACGTAAAGTTTGATAATCCCATGTATAAATTATAAGGAATCATTGTTACATAAAAAATGGACATATTAACAAATCTTTCTCTAAGATTGAGAATCATTCTCAATTTATAAAATACAAAGCCTATCTTGGGGATGGTTCACTTCCATCTTTGCTGATAACTGAACACAGGACTTGCCTGGAAATGTGTGTTTCAAGCTCCCTAGACACACCTGCTAGCTTCAAGTCAAAACTGCTTCTATACTTGTGCTGTGGAGATGCAATCACGCTGCTAGAGAATACCGTTGGCGAGCCTGCAGAAAATCTTCTTCTTGGACTTGAAAGCCTTATTGGTGATACAGGAAGTTTCTCTTTTGCTATAAAAGGTGTTGACCCCATTCCTTCATTCCCAATATCTTTAACCGCATCCATCAATGGTCCGCGTTTTGTCTCCAATGGAAGAGGTCTTAACGAACTATGCTCCCTTGTCGGTCTTTCTCGCATGAGCCTTTCCCTCGCTTTCTCAGCTGCCAGTAGAGCTTTTTCTCTGGTCAACTTTATGAGTTTCCAAGGGTTAATGCTTACATGAAACCTTTTTGTGTTGATCAAAGGAGTAGGTTCAGTATCTCCTTCAATCTTGATAGACAACCTAGGTGAGCTCTAAAAACATACAAGTTTCCATGTAAGGTTTGAGTCAACACTAAAGCATAAAATGATGCAGTCTATTTAATTTTTACCTGGTTTTCCCTCTGTCCTTTGCATAGAAACCTTGACATTAGTGTTGGCTTTTCAGGTGAGTCAAAATCAATGCTATCATCTGATGAGAGGTCAGAATAATCAAATGATTCCAATTCCATGGTTTGATTCTCTTCTCTCATCGCCAGAATATAGTCATAGGTCCTCATCCCCTTTAAACAAATCAAATGACATTCAATAGCGATAAAAAAACATCACGGAAAATGGAAGGCTGAACTAATTATCCAAGTATGTGTTTGTCTTCTGAACACTTTGACAAACTAATCATTAAGCATCTACTTGAATTAATATTAAAACATAGTACTATATCATAATTGACATTTAAAACAGTAAGAAAGAAAACTACCTTTCGTATTAGCAGCACGTGAAAGAAGAAAAGCTGCCCTAGTGCAGCTGAACTATAAGCTGTCAATAAGAGAAGCAACATCTGTAGCATTCAAAGTTCAAAGCAAATCAGAATTGATGTTAAATTGAAGATTCAAGTCAAGGGCAAAATCAAAATTTCCCAAAAACAGTTCAGATAACTATTACACATATGGTGGCAAGAAGTCCTCTTGGAAACTCTAAAAAAAGCTTCCTCTGAAGCTCCTTTTCTAATCCTCTCTTATCCACAAAGCACCTGATAAATATAGCAATTGCAGCCCCTCCTTCAATGAGAAGCTGCGTACATAACAGACAGTGTTGGAAATGATTCAACAAAATCTAAGTGAAACACTTTTCTGTGTAAAAAAATTGAAGAGAATATTATATTATATTATATTTTTCTATACTATTGAGTACTAACCATTAACAGGACAAAAATCATTAGAAGAAAGAACGAAGTGTAGTTCCTTTTCCCAATACAGTTATTTAACCACTGAAAACATGAGAAGAAAATAATAATAGTATATCAACAATAAAAGTAGGAATAATATATCAACAATAAAAGATTACAAGGAATTTATAAATGCCAGAAGCCTAACAAATACTGACCCTGCAATGATGATCAAACCCTTCGACGCAACGATTACATGTTCTGCAGTGCTTACTGTGCTTTTTCACCTGATTCACATAAGAACACAGTTTTATAGCTTATAAGTTATATATAAACCACACAATTAGGGCCTATTTGGATAATCTGCTTAATTAAGCTATAAGAGTTTATCATATAAGTGTTTATATAGAAGTTCTTTTTAAGATAAAAAGATAAAGTAATGTCAAACTGTTTTTATATAGTAAGTTATAAGTTGTTTTCATAAACTATACTGGAGAGTTTATTGAAATAAACTGAAAATGATTTACATGTCATAATCGGTTTCCATAAGCTCTATCTAAGTGTCTCACATGTGCTAATGACAATAGACAAGTTCATTTAAGTCAATCTAAAAAAGACCTTTGTTATAAGATAAAAACTAAGGGAAGCATAATGAGAACCTCAAAATCACAAAGTGTACAAAATGAGATGTCATCCTCTTTAAGATCAGGGGCAATAGCATCATCATCATCTTTCACAACAAGTGGAAATGGGAGAAGAGGTTCCACTTGTGCACTGGTCTTGAATGGATCCAAGTACTTCCTCTTAATGAATGTCCTAAGCATCTTCTTTTCCACCCTTCTGAAAAACCTCACGAAAATCTGACCAATAATGAATCCATAGTTCAGCTTCGGAATTCCATTCCTTTTAGGTTTTTTCTTCATCTTCTTCCTGAAACTTGTTCTATCTGTAGGATCAATCGCCGTACACCTCAGAAATAGAAACATAACCGAAATTGCCTATGCAAAACAACAAAGTTATTAGTACAATATATGTCTGTTTAAGAAAACAATAACAAAATTTGAGATGAAAATGAATACTTAAATAAATAAAAAATCACCATTAAGGAAAAGATGAAGGTGAGTGTCATCTCGGCGGTTCGATTTCCAAGGAAAAGTCCGAGGAAAGTGTAGAAACAGACCACCAGAAAACTATAAATTGCCATGCCTACGAACTGTAACATTTTTGAATCAGAGGTTAAAAATAAGCATAATTTGAAATTAAAGAATAGAAAGGATGAGTTAGTTACCTGTAAAGGGTGGAGAGGACGTTGAAAGCCATGGCGTCTCATAGTGTATGACATTCAAATGTGGTATTCGATTTTGGGATTTTTGCTTTGTGAATGGTGAAGCTGTTTCTTCTCGTCAACGGTCGACTCCACAGTGTCACTGAAGAGAGAGAGAGAGAGAGTGTTTTGTTTTTCAAAATTGAATTTAATTGAATTGAAGCGCGCTCGATGCATGGCTTCGGCTTTGTCTCTCGTGGCTTGTGTTGTTGCCAAAACAAAACAAGTTTCTGCTATTAGGTGGGACCCATCATATTTTTTATTCCTCTTAGGCTGGACTTCAATTATACCCTTTTCAGTCGTTTACTATTTATTTTTCATTTTTCACTCAAGATTTTCGGATTCCCCATGCTCTCACCCCTACCAAATTTTTTGAACGCAAAAGTATTTTTGGTAGACAATTTACATTTCAAATATTTCAAACAATTGTGTTTCAAAAAACATTTGGCAGTTGAGTTGGGAAATTTGGTTTGAATTTCTTCAATTTGTATCAAGTAGGTAGTTTTGTTTATTGCCATTTAACTCATAAAAATAAATGTTATATATAAATCTTATTTAATATTATCTCTTGTTCACGATAACGTGAGATTTCTTAATTTTTAATATTTCTCTTCAAATAGATTATTCTCTTTAATAAAGTCCATTGCTACTTTATCTCGTGTTTTTTCTCCCTTTCTTTTTTTTGTCACATGAATTTTTGTGTTTTATTTTGGACTTGTACTCAATGGAGGTAGAATAATTGGGGTTCTTAAAGATATCTAAATGAAATATGCACGAGTTAATGAAGCTTGACAAGAAAGTGGGCTGGTCAGTGTTTTAACTTTGGATATCTATGATCTAAAAGTTAAACCTATGGACTCAAATTCTTCGATACTTATGATTAATGTATCTTTTTTCAATATTTTAATATTATCAAATACACCAAAATACATATTTAGATAGATTAATAACATGTAAAATACAACTTTGAATTAATCAATTTAAACAAAATTTGAGAAATTTGAATAAATTTGAAGATGAAAAAAAGAAACTTTAATAATTAATAATATGTTAGTTTTCCTTGCACAATTTTAAATTATACCTATTCATTTATAATAATATTTAATGAACCTGCGAGTCATTATGTGTAAAATAACATAGTTTAATGTAATTTAGATTAATTCACTGTAATACCAAAAAAATATATTTATTGTGTGTTAAGTTATTTTGTGGTAAAAATTAGTTTTAAATGAATTAATTATACAAAATTAATTTTAATTAAAATTGAGATAAAATAAAAAAAACAATTATTTATGTTTAGACATGTGTATGTAAAAGTCAGATTAACAATAAAAATATTACATTTAAAATAAAAAATTACAAATTTTATTTTTAAATTAAAATTAATTTTATAAATAAAATCAATTTCACTCAAAATACCTCCAAACATGTAAAAATAAATTCTATATCTTTAGAATCAATTTTGTGACATCTAAAGTAAAACTAAGGAAAGAAAGATGATAAACTCTATAATAGTAACATAATTTGCGTCAATTGTTTAATTAAAACACATTATTTTTCTGTATTTTTATCAAACTCATCAATATGAGTTGTAGTATGGTATCCAGCAGAAAAGATACACTAATTTTAGTTTAATGTTATCGACATAGTACTTATGGCTGTCCCTTTTATGCTCCTTATTCCTCCCACATTACCTGCTTCAAGTTTCAACTTTGCTACCCCGTATCCCTCTTATAATTTTGTGCAATTTTCCTTTTGTTGGTTCATTTTCCTTGTGGAATGTGCCCAGCAGCAGGATCTTAACTATTACGAGATTATGTCGCCAACATAGAAGCCAAAATTTGACTTCTGGAAACTTTGAATCAAATAAAGCAACTAGAGGCGTGGACAAAAAAGTTACATTGTGTCTATCTATTTATTTATTCAAGACTTTCATATAAGGATAAAAAACAATTGATTAAAATTCTTATATAACCCTTCAAAACACTTCTTTGTTCATTTCTATTTTAAAATGGACCTAATCTTAAAGGACTTTACAAAAATTTAAACATCCAAATGAAAGGTCTTTAACCCTTCACTTTTCCACTTTGTCACAATCTCTCTCACCCCCTTCTAGTCTTCAAACATAATCTAAGAGTATCTTGATCATTAATATATATGCTTTTAACACCCAAATGCATCTACCCTTGTGATCTTCAACCTCTTCACAGATGATAAGAACATCCTACATGACCAATAAAAGAGCCACAACATTAGTAATTATTTAATTCACAAATTAGAAGAGAATGTAAGTAAATTAATGAGTGAAATTAAAAGACATAGTTAATTAATTAAGTTAACTTACTCCCAAGGGACATCTCCAACCATAATCAAATCTCCTTCTCCATCTTCATATGTTAGCACATGACATCTCTCTGATTGCATTCCATCCATGTCAGTCCCCCCTTTTCAAATAAACACACCACATTAATTATTAATTACTCATTTAATTTTAACAAGGAAACAATTAAAAATGTAATAATTAATTCATTTAACTTACATAGAATGGTAGTGTCGAACATTTGCTCAAGGGTATTTACTAACTCTTGATAGCCACCATGAGCTAATAAATTGAGTTTTCTCCCAATTGGAATGCCTTCCATGTAAACCTTCACAAAGAAGCTATTGTAATCGTTACAATCATTTACTTCAGCACCTTGT
Organism: Cicer bijugum; assembly: GCA_037974875.1. Lineage (NCBI taxonomy): Eukaryota > Viridiplantae > Streptophyta > Magnoliopsida > Fabales > Fabaceae > Cicer > Cicer bijugum. The sequence continues at coordinate 590,827 of JBBPBT010001129.1, forward strand.
TGATGCCACTGTCCCCTATATTATGAAAAATCAATCACACAAATTAATATTTAATAAAGTGAAACAATTGTTATTTAAGGTAGCTAATTAAATTTTAACGAACAAAATGTGGGAAAAAAATTACTCCCTTCAAAGTAAAACAAAAAAATACAATTGTATTTGGTTTAAAATATAAATCAAATACATTTATTTGATTCTAGAAGAAGAAGTAACATAGTTAAAGGTTGATGATGTAATTAGTGTTTTGTTTATTGCATACCTTGAAGTGGAAGTGCCAAAAAATTGTTGAGTAGTGGAAATGCTCAAACCAAGTCTAAGATCTGGAGAAAGATGTGGAGTAGTATTTTGGTGTGTGATAGAGGAAGAAACATTTGAGGAAACATTTTTCCTTCTACTGTTGGTGGAAGAGGAAGAAGAAGTAGAGGTTTTACCCATTTTGGAATTGAGTAGTTTTGTTGAAGAAGCCGCCAACTTATAAGGTTTAAATAATAAAGAAAGAAAGAAAGAGAAGTGTAATATGAAAAACACTTTTTGAGGTACAGCGCCACCCCGCCATTTCTCTTTTTCTTTGTCCTATGTAATATGTAATTAATACACCTAAAATGTTGCCATAGTAGCCGACAATTACACGTGTCAATAAATAAAGCGCATTAGCAATGAGTGCTTTATTTCCACTCCTATATACATATAATAATTAACAATTTCTCATTTTCTTTGCTATTAAAATTACACTTCATTTTGTTGTTATTTATAAATAAATATTGAATTAGTGGATATTTGAACATAGTATTGGTGATCGATTACAAATTTACAACTACAAGAGAAATAATATTTAGACAAAGTGTGTGGTCGTTATAAATATTTTACAATACAAAGGTAGTAATGTCTAAAATGTAATCAATGTTCGATGGATCGTGTTATTTGTGAGGGACCTTGGTTGCAGAGACCAAATGTACAATGCCATTCATTGGTAGAATTGAGGCTAAAAATACTGCTACGTACCAAGGAAAACATATTGATGGATACTTCTTGAAGTGATTAGAAAATATGTTCTTTCATTCCTTTTCATGAATTAACTGCACCAGACAAAGCTCATCACTTTTTTTATTTCATTTGAAAAGAGTTGTTGTGTCTATTTATTTCCTTTTTTTTTTTAAGGCGGTTTCATTTTATTTTACTATTTGTGCTATGCACTTATGAATATGGGGAATTTTTTAGTTTAATATATCTGCAGCAATTTGAGGATGATAAAGAACAAAAGATTACAACGTGAACTACGTGACCAGAGTTGAATCTATTAAAAGTATTAACGTCTTTTCTTAGTCGTAAAATGATATAGGGGACAGGCAATCAACTCGATTTGATAACATACTACTATAAGGAAAAATAATTAAATAAGTTTCATTCAACACAACACATGTTAGAAACACACTATTAAATTAATGTATGTTATTAGTCCTTTGCTTTCAAATAATTATCATTTGTTATAGATTTATTGTAAACATTTTGACAAGGTCATAAAGTTTTTGAGTCAAAAAAGAGAGGCCATAAAGTTTTAATTTGTTCCAAATATTTATTAATTATTATACTAGAAAACTAATACTATTATTCGATAGCATATTCATCAAGTATATAGAAAAACTCCGTATATCTAATCTAATTAGTGATACATCCAACTCTCTTCACGCATTATTTTCTTAACCCTTGTCACATGTTGAAAACGATATTTCATGTTTGATTGGTAACAAAGTTTACTAGGATAGGTTAATCTAAATATATGGCGACTGCTATTTAAAGAGGAATTTTTGATAAAAATTTTCAAACAAGGTAAAAAGGAAGGGAAAAAAAAAAAAGTAGTATAGTAAAAGGTAAAAGTGTTCCCCACCATCCGAACAGTAAGTTGTTTCGATTAGCCATCAAAATGTCATTTGGTCTCCCAATACAGTCTGTGTGCTGAACCTTAGAAAAGCAAGGTGTAACACACATCCGCTTTTTCTTAAATAGCATCACTAATGTGTCTTGCTATGTGAAGACCAAATCGTCCATTTTCTTTGCTGTTCCTTTTCTAACGCCTTGTTTTTCATTGCTTGGTTCCTTGGTCATCATTGTACATTTCCTTTGAAACCCTGAGTTACATTCATTGGTCAAACCTTCTAGATGTCTACATTTAATTACTTTTGAAATATCCCATGTAAGGATGTCCCCACCACTCCAAAACGAATAGTTGAATGCTAACAGTTGGGCTTGACGCACTTTTAGTGTCTAACTGCTATCATTGTTTATTATTGTTATTTTCAGCGTGAATCCAACCCATATTGCCATGCATGCAGAAATTATTCTTTGCGCACCACACACGGCCAGAATAGAAGCCACTTGGTAGGTCAATTGTTATTTGAATATTGTATGGTAGCACAGAGCAAACCATCTGTGATTAGCCACAAAATGAACTACAAAAAGTCTGTTCAAACAAATATGCGTACTTGAAGTCATAAACCTTGTAATCATGTAACTTAAGCATTTATTTCAAAGCAGTACCTGGATTTACATATAACAGGTCAAATTCTACAAAATGATGGTGGCAAAGCGATAGCTACCTTGCTATATGCACGTGAAGGATACGAAACATTACCTGTAACAGAAGCCACCAAGAACCTAATATAATAAATAAATTACAGAAACTTTGTCATTTCAATTCAATGGAACACATGGAGTCCCACCCATTTCATGAAAACAAATATTGCCACTACTTGTACACTCCCTGTGAGAGAAAATCATTTACTTCAGCTGCTACCTCATACGCTCCCTCGACACACCGTCCCAAGGCAACACCAGTCACATAGTTGCCCCCAAGGAACAACCCCTCAAACCCAGTACTTTTTAGAGACACTTTAGCAGCATCTAGGAGATCAAGATGTCCAATTAAGAACTGTGGAATAGCTTGAGGCCACAGTTTCACCCCCAAAAAAAGCGGATCCGGAGCATTTGGGTTTATGAGAATATTTCTCAAATCTCGATCAACTGCTTCAACAAGTTCACTCTCCGTCTGCCATCAAACAAAAGGCTATAGGAGTTAGGAGTAAGGAAAACAAATCTAATAAAACAGATAGAGAAATCGTTTCATTTTAACAAAATAATTAATGCAGGTGTTAGTATGTAGCATGTATGGATCCAAGCATATACGATCAAATGGCAGAGATGATGCATAAAACACAGAACCACCAATTATCAAGACATAATGAAGCAGAACAAGTGGCCTAAACAAGGGGCTTAGAGTACTCCTCTATGGCAGCTTACTCCTTTAACTAAGATTTCAAATATTCTCGTAAGAAACTAAATCTAAGTAATTATTATTTATGCAGAAAAGTGTGAACATTTGAAGTAAGGTCATTGGACGAGGGTTGTTCGAAACAGCCAAACAACCCAGTAGTGAAAATCATTAATGGTTCTTTACTATCCTTGAAGTTTCCGTACAAAAAGAAGAAAAAGAGCCTAGTTCACTTTCACCTAATTTGACACCATAACAGCTCAAACAATGGCGTCTATGCTAGATGTTCATGTTTAATATAAATGACGCACCTTTGATAAAATTCCAGGATTGGTAGCCCCTCCAATATAATTCAAGAGCAGAACCCTTCCAGGTGGTGCTCGGTTAGGGAAAAGTGAAGAGCTGTATATAGTTCCTGTCAAACCCACAAATATGTTATCATTACTATACCTGCCAAACCACTACAACATATTCCACAGCCCCCAATTCATACTTGGATGGTAATAATTAAAAAACGCGTGGCAACTTAAATGTGCAGTGAGCCCCCACTTTTGCATTATAAAATCAAATATTTACCTAATGTTTGCACTCCTTGGGAACGTGGATGCAATTGACCAAACCCCTTCAACTCGCCATCTATCAAGCATTCTGATCTAATGGCTTCTTTTGGATAGGAAATGGAAACTGCAGCAACCGGAGGGTAATAAAACTTTGAAAGTGCATCTGCGGCTGTAGGCTGCAAGAGATATTAAAATATAGTCAGAAATAAATGCTTCAAATTATACGTTGGCAACTATCATGTTTGTTAACAAGTATTTTTTGTTATCAGACTCAAGCCAAAGCCTATCTCAAAAGGGATGTGACGTCATGATCATGAAACCCTGGCTTTCAAGTAGACAACTGATATTTAAGGAACCTAGTGCAATATAGCTTCTGCCATGAGGGGTCTAAGGAATGGCTGAACTGAACACATCACTGACATTTTATATGCAGCCTTACCTGCATTTCACCACTAGTATACCATTACCCGAAAAGATTATAAGGTTTTCTAAATTTCTCAATAAACAGTAATTTCACAGTTGAGCACAAATAAACAATGAACTGTGATTGATATGAAAGTACTGGTGTAATCAAACATATAGGGATCCATATATTTAAGTCATACACTTATGAAGTACGCCCAGTATGTACGACAAACTTGTGTCCTGTTCCAGTTTGATTCTGAAAATTGTTTATCGCTAATCACTAAAGAAACCACAAACCAATTATCCATATTTGTAAGTTTTTTGAAAGGCTAACTCTTCTGCAGAGTATGTCAAAATTATCCACATGTTGTGTAGGAAATCAATTATTTTCTATAAAATTCAGAGGATGATAAATAGTGACATGTGCAACCATGGGCACAAAGAAAATATAATGCATATGCACACTGCACACAAAATAAACACCCAAACATGCAAAGAGGCAAAAGACACGCAAGCACAGCAAACTAAAGACCTACAGTAAGGGATCAAATTTCACACAAACATAATTTCAATACAGCATATGACCAAGATCCAAAAGATTCAACTGATAAAACAGTCATCACGAAGTAGCAAATTGATATAATCCCCTTTTGTGAGAAACTTACAGACAGAGGACGCAGCAATGTACTAGCAACATGGGAAGGAATGGTCATGACAACAGTCTTGCTCTGCAAAGAAACAACTCCTTCTGGGGTTTCATATGTCAAACTGTACTCTCCCCTATCCAGTTTACTAACACTTAAAAGCCTCCAAGATAACTTCACCTTGCTACCTAACCTGTCAACAGGAACACAATTCACTAGGACCATCACTCACGCAAATACCGGCGAATCAACAAGAACATTGGTATAACACAACAAATAATACCTAGCAGAAATTGCTTCTGGCAACATGGTAAGTCCCTTCCGGAAAGACCCAACAGTTTGACCCTTTGGTTTTGGCAGACGCCTACACAATTGTTGCAGTTAGTGAACAAACCCATAAGTTATGGCAAAATATCCAAAAACTCCAGAGAAAATATATTTTTACGGGTCACGAGGTGGTTTAGTAGCTCCATTTTTCTCTTGTAATGCTTTGAAAGAGCCACCAATAATGCTACCACCATTTTGTTCCAGTCTCCACACTTTCCCGAATGCTGCTTTCATACTTAATTTTGAAGGATCACCAGCATAGACACCTGTATATCACAAAATTCAGCTAAGTAGGATTTCCAATACCTTAACACAGACAATATAAAACTCATAACAGGATAGAAAAGCAAGATGAAGTAAGATCATTCATTACTATTTGCAGTAAGTGCTTGCCCAATTGTTGATTTGTCCATATACTTCAATGTCGTTTATAAAAGGGAAAATGGAGCAAAGACAAATGATGCACTTATTAAATTGAGGCCTAATTAAGCTTTTGGTCCTTGTAGTTTGAGCTATGTGTGACTTTGGCCCTCTAGTTTTTTTTATTTTTGAGCCATGGTAGTCCCTCTATTTTAAAAACTAATCAACTATAGTCCTACCATCAATTGTCTTTCACATAAATCCTCTAAAGTCTAATTCTTTATTAAAAAAATTGGTGCTCAATGATAGATTTCAGATATGAATTAAAAGTGAAAAAATTTGAAGAATTTTGTAGAATGTGAGATTAGGGTAGAATAAAATTTGGTGAATTTTAAGTGAAATAATGTTTAAAAACAATTTAATCTATTCAAATTATAATTTTTATAAATTATGAGCATTTCAGAGTTTTAGACAGATGAAAAGGGATGGGGGCACTTAATTGAAACAATTAAATTTTGAGGGACTAAAATCGTTCGAAAAAAAAAAACTAGAGACCAAAATTACACATCATTTAAGCTAGAGGGACCAAAATTGGAATTACGCCTTAAATTAATGTAGAGGATCAAATTTTAAGTATTATAAATGTCAAAACCAGCACATATTATAAACCAATTAGAACATAGTGGTGTTGCTTCATGAAAAATATTCCCCTTCCCATGGCCCCAGCAAACTCAAACAAGAAAATCATGCATTTGGTCCAGTCTTGCATGATGGACTCAAGGATCATTACACAGTATTCAGAAAGATACAGAACAGTCCCAAAAAGTGTGGAGGATGGATTTTAAATATTCTTTGGGGAGTCCATAAAACTTCTTATTCTATTAGGCTAAAAAGCAATTATCATGATGGATTACATTTTATTGGCCAAAAACTGAATATTATAATCCAAACACCTACAGCATACAGAAATCTCTACCAGTACATCATAGTATAAAGTTAGTTAACTTGAAAGGTCAAAAAGAATACCAACAGAAAGAGTGGAAAACAGGACAATGACAGAGATTGGTGGCCCTAACCTGAACAAAAGGGCTCTATCAAGCGTTCAAAAACCTCATCACCAAGATTACGACGCACGAACTCTTCAACTGATTCCTCATAACCCTGTAACCTTCGACAATATTATATCATATGAGAAGATCCAATTAAGAACACTTGCATTTATTTATCCTTCCAGATATTTCATTTGACACCAAGTAGTAATAATTAAACAAAAGAAAAGGATCAAAAGAGAACACACTGGAGGAGGAGGGCGAATTCCAAGCGCTCCAAAGCCAGCTCTGAGCTTGCCACCTATGCTCATTAAGTCAAAGAAAGGCAAATCAGCTGGCTTTCCCGGCACCGGTCTCAATTTCCCATTCCACAACACAAATCTAGGCGCATCAGGATCTCCCAGAACAAGTTCATCCTTCAAACCACTGTCTACCTGCCAAATGAAACAACCGTTGCCAAAAACTCAATCAACCCGTTTGAATCGGCTTATTTGAGCTTAGCTAGTGACATAAACCCTAGTGGGCAAGGTTATCAAAATCGTTTTTAGGTGCCAAAAGCAAATTAACTTGCTAATAAAGTTGAAATTTGATAAATTCGTACTAGAGAACGAATTAACGTGTGTGGATTCGCAAATTTAGGGTAAATTCATATGAATTCGAATTGTATAGCGTTTTTACCCTAATTTTAAAATTATGCCCAATTTTTGAAGCTCGACCTAAAAACCTACTTTTCAGTCTTCATCAACACGTTAAACGTTTTGTCTTCTCATTTCAGTGTTTTCAGGGAACTACTCTCCTAATATTGCACTCATCGAATTTATTATGGTGGTTTTGTATATTTTTACTTTATAATTAAGCTGAAAGTTTGGATTATTGATGTATTTATGGTATTACATAAGTATATATGTCATGTAAATATTAACTTCAATATTATTTTAATTCAACGTGAATTCGAAGAATTTACATTTTAATTTACATGTCGTCTCCACCTAAACAAAACAAATTTACTTAAAAACTTGAATTTGACAACCTTGATTGTGAGACTGTTTTGAAGAGTTTATGAAAACAGCTTATGTACAAATGATATGTTCATGAGATGTTTTCAACTTATTTCTTTGAGTCAAATAGCTTATGATAACAACTTATGGCGTGCATCAATGGAGTTCAGCATTCGACATTATTTTATCTATCCTTAAAAAATAGTTTATAAATAAGCATTTGTATATATGATAAGTGATTATTCTATCAGCGCTGTATATCTAATCAGCGATTTTCAACCAATTATAGTCACATTGCCAACGAAAACCCTCAAGAGAAAGAGGAGATTAATTACAGCTACATACCACCATGGTGAGCATAGGATCAGATGGCTGAAAACTGTTAGGACCTTCTTCCCAGAGGTAACCATCCCTCTCAACGGTGATGATATTTCCGCCAACTCTATCTCGAGCCTCGGTGACGATAACGTTGGGAGCAACATTGGCGTGCTTGGTGGAAAGAGCCTGGGCGATGCAGAGGCCACTGATACCACCGCCTACGACTACACAATCGACAGGTGAATGGCCTCTGGCGCCGGAACCGGAATTAGAGGCGGATTTGGTCGGAGACGCGGTAGATTCCTCTGCAATTGAGCAGCGGAGGCGGAGAATAGGGTTATGGTGATTGCGAATGAATTTAGATATTGGAATTGGTGAGGAAAAAGGGAATGGAGAATGTAGAGAGGGGCGAAGAAGGGTTTGAGTAGGTGGGAATGGGAGGTCGTTGAAGAGGGTAAGTGTAACCATGGCGGGTAGTAATGGAGAACAAGATAGAGAAATGTTCCACTTCGTTGTTCGTTATCTTCAACAGAACCAATACTTGTGCTGAAACCGGATATGTCCAATGTCCAAACAGCTGCTTGCTTGCAAATTACAATTACCTCTTACACACTGCACTGCACTGCACTGCACCACTCTTTACGCGGCTTGGGTTGGGTTGGGAAATTACTCATTTACTGTCACTTAAACAGTAAACTTATTTTATTTTTATCATCAAATTGAAAAGAAGTCATCTTCATTTATCGGGTAGATTAGTTTTATATTTACAGTCTTTTGTAAATTTTTATTTCTTACAATTTTTTTTATCAAACAAAAATTATATATAACACCAATTTTAGAGATATAATTATTTTATAGTGACATTTAATTTTTTTTTTAAAATTAACACTTTATATTCAATAATAACGCATATAATTTATTTTCTCGAATTTATATTAAAATGTATTTTTTGCTAAATTACAAAAGATTACCTAACAATATAAATTCATATCTCTTTTATAATTTAAAATATTTAATTTCATGTTTATTTTTTTAATTGGATATTTTATTTAAACACAAATTTTAACATAAAATATGAATCATAAATTTTCGTATTCGTTATTTATTTTTAAAATATTAATTATTTGTATTTTAATGATTAACGAAATTATTAAAGTGATTAATGAAATATAGGTGTAAAAAATGATACAAATCAAAATCCTCTTAAATATTTTGGAAGTCAGATTATAATTTAAAAAATAAAATATCTAATAAAAAGTATAATTTT
>JBBPBT010001129.1:600120-614143 GCA_037974875.1 Cicer bijugum
ATATTTTTAGTTCTTATAAAATCATAATAAAGATTAAAAATAAATAAAAAAAATTTATTAATTAAACTTAAAAATAAATAAAAAAATTTATTAATTAAACTTAAAATATCATAATTTTATATAAATTAAAATTATATTTAATTTTAAATTATCCTTATTTTATTATATTATTTAAAAAATAACATAAAAAATTTGAGATTTTCGCCAATTAAAAATTGTGTGATATTGATCGTGAAGAGAAGAGGAATGTATGTGTCATTTAAGGATAACTTCTGAGAGTTCAACGCAAATTATTTTTGTAACAAATACAATTTTTTATTTATTTATTTATTTATAATAAATACAAATTTCTGGAGTATCAATGTTAAACAAAGTCTAGAGACTTCAAGAATATTTACATTTTATCTATTAATATTCCTATAGAAACAACAAGATTTAAATCTAGAGGTGTTCACATGTAAACTAAAAAACAAATAGTCTAATAAAAAAATTCAAAATGACATAAAATCAATATTACTAAATGAGTTTGAATATTATTATTTATTTTTTTTGAAAATCCTTTGAATTAAATTAAATTTTATATTCATATTTTAAAAATCAAACCAAATTGTATTTATAAAATTTAATACTTAATAATTTTTTATTAGTATAAGATATTACATTACATTATTAACTGTTAATTTCAATTAATTTTTAATAATATTTTTTTTAAGTCAATATATTTTTATTATTATTTCATTTAATTCAACCATACTTATAATATCAACTAAAAGTAGTAGAAAGGAATTGAAGCCACGCACGATGACTTCCATCAATAGAGGTGCATACTTAGCTAATCAATCAACGCAAACATTCTGTTTAAGCAAGAAATACATAAACTCAAGATCCTACAGAACAGTTATATAAAACCTTAACGTAGTTAATATAGTTTAAATGAATTGGATTTTAGAGATTTATTAAAAGAAGAATACGTCTTAAAATTTAAATAGCAGTGACATAAGTATTTATATGTCACTCACTAGAGAGGTATTCACATGAATAATGATAGTTAAACCCATAATTTTATAAATTTAAATAAATTATTTATCAAATAAAACAACTTTCTTTGACGGATATTTTCTCATTAACAAAACTACAACTATTATTATACATAACAATAAATAAACTACACATTATATTAATAATTCATGTAGAATTATATTTCTTGATGAGCTAAAATAAAAAAGAAACCTAAAAATAATAAAAAATAACATTCATAGTCGTTTTTTTTATAAATGAATAATCAGTGCAATTAAAACGTGAATAAACTACTATTATCTCTTTCAATTCATGTAATTTAATCAACTGATCTTATACATGTAGTATTATTCAATCCAATATATGACTCAAACACAAACATGGTATATATGAATGAATATTATTAAAATAACTCTCATAAGAGAATATACTTATATAGCAAATCTTAAATTGTGTATTGAAGAAATGTACACCAAACTCAGCCCATAGGAATAGGATGGCATGCTGCTGCTACTTGCTAGTACGCCACGTCACATAGTTGGCGCCCTTGCTTCCAGTTAAAAATCAAATTGGTTGATTATTAAAATAGTAATTCAAATACAGGGGTATACTAGTCCATGCGCACGAAAAGTTAGGCGCAATACGCATCATGCTGACAGTAGAAACTCAGAGGACGTTTAGTTCTATTCCCGCCTTTTTGTTTTTTGCAGCTAACCAAATACGCACTTCACCCACAAAACCAAATTCACCACTCCATTCAATTCTCCATCCACCGAGAGCTCCAAAATCTATCTCACACATCGCATTTCTCTAAACGGAGCTTTATGACTATCGGACCAGAGTAACATCGTAAGTGTTCTCTCAACATGATTTTCATCAGAGCATCTTTTGTTATCATCTGTGAGTTCAGATCAAACTTAGATTGTAGCTTTTAAATTTCGTTTGAATTTTTGAGATTACGTCTATGTTGGTGCCGATTCTGAATTCTTCATTTCGTTTTTTTTTCTCTCTAGGCTTTATTTTCAGGTGATAATCAATCCTTGAGTTCAAATTCTTAGTTTGTTTGGAGTTCGCTTCAGGTTAGTTTTATTTTCGTTTCTGTGTTCACGTACTTAGTTCATTTGAATGATGTGCATGATTTTTCTTTCTTTAAGTTTTGAGGTTGTTATCTGAATCCTGCTTGGATGTTGAGAAGGAACTTTCGAGATAATGGTTTCTTTCCGTTTTGTAAACTCTGTCGGGAGAAACATCGTGATATGGTGACTCATACGGTGGCTTTGTTCCTTTGGTTCACGAGCGATGAGTTTCTCCCATTATTTGTTGAGCTTTATCCGTGGGTTTGTTGTTTTAATTTTACATCTTAATTACCTAATAAAAGTTGGTTGTTACATTTTCAGGTCAGTTAGTGGTGCCCTTGCATTACTAAAATTGCCAGTTTGCACCTAACAATGGACACTGTAGCGCGGCAAGTTCTGCATGATGTAAGTAGAAATCTTGATTAGGCGATTTTATGAACTGAATTAGTTTGGTCGCTGTGCTCTTGAATATTTCACTTATGATAGTTTGGAAATTGGTAGTTCGTTTGGTTAGGTTTATTCATCGCTTGAAATTTCTCCTGTGAATATTGTTTTGATGATGTTTGGTTTGTGCTGTTGTAAATGCTGACTGAGCACTCATAATAAATGTAGGCAAGTGTCAAAAAATAAATGCCGACTATTATTTTCGATTGCTCTTCTCTTTGACAATAAAGGATAGGATCAATTATGATTTTAATTGCAGTGTTTCTATCCTTGAGTGATAAGATATATTAATAAATTCACGGATTTGAACCGTATATTCAGGAGCAAGCAAATGTTTGTCGGAGTCTAGGCAGCAATATTCATCCTTCAAGCCAGTCAAGGAAAATTTCTATAGGAGTTATGGCAGATTCGAAAGCTAGTACAAGATGTGGAGCCATGAAAGGGGACGGAGCTGTCATGCCAAATACAGAAAGGGTAACCTCTAAGGTGGGAAATTTCACCGGAAAAGAAAGCAAAGCTGAAGGAGTGACAGCTTCCTCTAAAATTAAGCAAATTGGAGGTCCAAAAGCGGTGGAGTGTTCTTGGATGTCTAAATCCTTTTACCAAAAGACACCTACTTCTGAGACAAAAATTCAAGCCAACCAAACCTCTATTTTACTGGTCTCTCCTGGGGTGCGGGATGAGCATGATGGTATAGGGTGTAAAGCTGGGACTCAGTTTTTTTCATATCAAACTTCAAATTTTCCTTCTAATAATTACAAGAAGTTTGATGGTGATACTAGCAGAAGCGCTACAAGGAAGGGAAGGAACGATGGGGCCACTGAAGATCCAAAAACTTTTGAGTCTGATAAAACAAAGGCAGAAGACAAGATAAGCAGAACAGAAAACAAAACTGAAAATTTGAGGATGAAGCTTTGTCAAATATTGGGGACAACCTCTTCCCCTAAGACTCAAGATACAGGTTCTCACACTCCTAAAGTGGACGAGGAAAGTTTAACGCTCAAGCAGCGCTTGAACCAGAAGGAAAACAAATTTGTTAAGAGCAGACAAAATTCAGATACCATAGAAACTGATTCAGAAAGTCCTGGCCATACTTGTAAAAGGCCAGTCACTCGTTCTAGGAGCAGAAAGAAAGCGGTTTCCCAAAAGCTACAGGGAAAGGGTAAAAGTGGCCTAATTTCCAGAGACACAGAGAAGCATCAAGAAAAAAGTATATTGTCTTTTGAAGAAAAAGGGGTTGGTGGCCGAGATGCTTTTCCAAATGCCGGTTCCTCAGTGTCGTTAAAGAAGAAGAGTCGGGGAAAGAGTTCCCAAATAGGGCGACGTAAGATCTGCTTCACTGAAAATTATACTGCAGATAAACTTCACCAAGACACTTCGAAGACTGATCCACCAAAGCATGCAGGGGTTCCATTTTCACTTGGGATTAAAATGGGAGGATTTAGCGATTTCTTACCTGATTATCAGACAAAAAGCCCTCAGGCACATAAGGAAGATCAAGAAAAAGAATTTTACCAGCCACAAACAGTAAATAATACAGATCAGTGTGTAGAACTTGAGGCATCGGAAAATGGAAACCAGCAGGAGTGTAGAAGTATTCCAGTTACACAGAGAGTTGCCGAGTCACAAGATGATTTTCAAAGTCCTACATTTCAATTTAAGACACCTACTTTGAACTCTCCTAGCACGACACCAAAGACGTACCAAAAGGAAAATGAGGCTAGTAGTCCAGCATCAAATGAAAGAACGAGATTTTCTCTTGGGTCCATTCGTAATTTAAGGACTTTTCCGGCTTCAGAGCCAAACTTCACAACAAGCGAACAAGACAAGTCTTATGTATCCTTGTTACTTTTGTGTTTCAAGTTCATACTTTCATATTTTATGTCCTCTAACTAGAGATGTCATGTTTCTGTTTATTTCTATTCCTTAATATACTTCAGCATATGAAAGAACGTGAGTATTCTATTCCTAGAAAAGAAAAATCTTTCGTGATAGAGACACAAGAGCAGGATGGATCATCTGATTCATCATATGAGGAGAGGAACTTCCAAGGATGTCATCAAGGTTTGGCTTTCATCAAATAAGATGCATTATCTTGTAGACTCTTAATGAAATTTGCAAACTGAAACCCAAGAAGAAAGAAAATCCACTGGCATAGAGTGTTTGTTGTGCGGCAACTTCCAGTAGATTGCTGTTGGTTGTGAATCCTGACGAACGAAAAACTCTGATAATTTTTGGCAGAAAATTAAAATTCATCATATATAATTGTTAGCCGAAAATGTGGCACATGCTCTTCTAAAACTCGTGTGTTAGTTTTCGATGCATTTGCTGGTTTGACTTCAGTCGCACTATCTGGGCTATCAGATAGTGTTTTTTTCCTCCTTTAATATTTTTCATCTTTTCATGATAGAACCATCTTCTGCTTCATATGTAGGTTCAAGAGCAAGGCATCCTGCTGAGAGGAAAACTTTTGCGGTTCATCCAATTAAAAGGCTGTGCAAACATAAAGGCATAAAATTTAATGATACCAGCCCAGCTTCTGTGTCTTCAAAAGGTAAAACTTACACTCTGTACTTGATATCTAATATCTAAATATGCTATTCTGACATGTTTAATATTCAAACTTTCGTTCTCATTAGAGATAGGAGAAAGCGACTCGATCGGTGAAGCTTCTGAACAGACTCAAGATGGGTTTGTAAGGTGTTTTCTCTTTTTCTATGATGAACTTGGTGATGAGTAAGAAAGAGTACAGAATACAACTCATATTTAAACAACTTTTTAATTGTATGATTCTCACCAATTTGTTAGGGCTGTTGAACTGTTCGCCTTGGAATTGGCCAAACTTAAGAACAAACTGAAGTTGATGACTAGTCAGAAATCCTCAGAAATTTTGAAGTCTGTTGCTGAAGACATACATTTCCAGCTGCAGGATGTTAATTCGGAGATTCAAACAGACTTGTACGTCTATTACATTAATTAGTTCTAAAACTTCCCATATATCATGCTTTTATGCGTTTCTGAATAAATGTTTCAGAGGAAAGCTTACAAATCTCAATAAATCAAAGAGAAAACGGCTAGAAACAAGATTTGAAGGTAGCAAACTTTCTACTTCAATTTTTGCTTAAATTAATTTGTGTTCTGGTTTAATTGATATATTTCTCCTTTTCATATTCTCTTTTTAAATTCAACTTCCAAAACCTTCTGTCCAAGAGAAAATAACTAAACATCATCTAGCTTCGGCTATAATATTTCTGCCTTCATGAAACACTTAATAGTCTTTGGAAAATTCTAAAACCTCTTAAATGACTTTGAATAGTCCTCTTTATTAAGGAGAATTCTTTGGTATCCTTGATAAACGGTGAGTACTGGTTGTCTTAATACCAAGCTTCAAGTACTTCAAAAATAATTAAGTTTGAAAACAATGATGTGACATCAAATGATTGGCTGTTGAGTACTTGGTCGTTGGATACGTTATCCAGCAAAACTCTATTGTTGAGAGTGGTCACAAAAAATTAAATGCTTTTTAAGTTCTCAAGATATTACGATATGCTTTTATAATTTCATTTAATACTTCTAATTTATTAGTAGGATGGTTGGCTGACCATTTTGAAGGATTCAACATTTTACCCCCTTTTTTGGCTCACTTAAAATTCTCTTTGGTTTTACTGCAAAATATTAGGATAAAAAATTGATAGGTGCAAAATATATATTGTTTATATTCAAACTGTATGGTTGTTACTAATTTTCTGATGACAATTGAGAGGTTGTGAAAATACAAGTGCTTGTAAGTCCAAGATAAATTCAAATAATTGACATCTATATTGGAAGAAATACCAAGTTTCAATGTAATATGATATTTTTTCATAAAGGTATAACAACAATTACTGGTTCAAAAACATTGGGAAGAATCACTCACATCTAAGAATACAGGATGATACTATTGAGAATGTCTCCGCATTTGATGTCTCACTTTGCATTTCTATAACTAGTTAACGTCTAGCTATCTATATATATTTTTATTGCTTCTGAATTTCATATTCACTTTCTAAGCACTTTCTTGTCATATGATTATGTATGTGCATGACTTTCATAGGAGATGTTTTCTCCATCTTCTCGTTCATACCTTTTCTCACCTATTCCTCTAACAAAAATGCAGACCAGCAGAAGCAGTTGAGATTAATATACGATAGATTCAAGGAAGAGGTTAATCTACATCTACAGGACTGCAGAAGCACTGTAGAAGATCTCGAGGCAGATCAGATAGAGATAAAAGGAGCCCTTGAAAAGCAAAGTATGAAAACTTAGTGTATTGATGTTAGTTTGTTTTATATCTACCACCTTTTATGTGCAACTAAAGATTTATACTTTCTAATCTTTAGACTCATTGACCCAATTTACATTCATTTATGTCATCTTCTGTATCACTTCTGTTAATTATTATGTTTAAAATTTTAATTGCATGAAGATAGCATCATTTTATCTGGGTTGCAAGTTAAAATTCATCTATGAAGTTTTGGAAAGAAACTTCAAGCTGTTTTCTTCGAAATATTTTGATCTGCAACCACTTCAGCTTTAACTCAATAAGGGATTAATATTTGGTAGATTTCTTATGTTTAATCTTTGGTTAAGGGTAACAAAATTACCTTTGCATGGTTGTAAGTATTATCTAGGTTGTGACCAAGTTTTTAACATATCGTGTGTATTATAGGAGTAGCACACAAGAAGCTTCTATCACAAGTTGAAGAAGCAGTGGAGGTCAAACTCAACGAAGCTCAAAAGAAAATCACATCCACACAAGAGGCAAGTGCTATTATATTTAGTAGCTATATACATCAGCACTTGATTTTCACTGCTTTTTATGATTTTATCTGAATGAGTTGGAGGTTAGTCATCAACCAATGGCTCTTTTTTGTGATTTTATACCATACTAGTATTGCATAAAATTATGCTTGAATGACTAACTGCAATACTAAAGTCACTGAAGCCTGATTTCAGTCATAGAAGCCAGCAAAATGCGTAGCTAGTTATTTGGATTGCACTTATTAAGCTTGATAAAGACATCGTAAAATTCGAGTTTCATGTTTTTGGGATTTTGCATTTATAAAGTAAATAATTCATTCTAAGAAGAAAAGCGAGGGGATCTCAACCCTTAATTTTAAGAAAATCTTACAATTTATTATGTACCGTATTCATTTTATAGTGAGGACCCCTTTTTAGAGAAAGTAAAATCTAACTTTTCTGTTATCTGCCTTCATATGTGATTCATTTGCATTGTTTACTGAACTTTGGATTTGATGTATTACTGGTCCAGCCGACATTGTTAACTATTATTGTAAATGGAGATGCTGCCTTATGTATTTTGTAGGACTTATTTTATCGTCATTGACTGCAGATGGCAAGGGGAAAACTACTGCAACTCAAGCACGTTATAACAATGTGCTTGAAAGATGGTATTCTAAATTGATACGATTTCTACTGATTCCTTACAAGTTACGAACTTTTCTAATATGTAACAGCGCCCCCTAATTTCACCATATCCTTGGCACCGGTATCCCCCCCCTCCCCCAACCCCTCCTTTGAGTCATGCTAATTACAAAGCTACCTTTTTCATTGATTTAGCCGAATTCCAGTCACATGCTTGGGTATTCTTTTACCAAACTCTCATCCTGGAATTATGATGGGTTTCCTTTTGTTGAGCCTGATCAGTTTTTTTTTTCCTTCAACATTTTGATGAATCTTTGAAGCCTGAAGGGAGCACTTTAATGTATTGGTCTGTTGAAAGCTTTAACTTGAATCACTGAAGGATTTCATTTTATAAATATCCAATGGAAATATTCAAGGATTTCATTTTAAGTTAAAAGTTAGTCATTAACATGGGAACAAAATCCCAGATTAGCCAGCATATAATCTTCATTTTTCATTACCAAAAATAAGCTATCCAGAGTTTCTTCAATCTTAGCAAGTTCTGGATGAAAGGTACTTGTAGCATGGAAGACGAAAATGCAGTGGCCCACCTGAATCCAGCTACATCCTGGTTTTTTTTCCAACCCTTTATCCTTTATCAAGCTTCTCACTTTTGACATTTCTTCCCATCGTTTTCCAGAGGCATATAAATTTGATAGAAGAACATAGTGGCCTGAATCTTCAATATTTAATTGGAAAATATGCTCTGCAAGGAGCTCAGCTAGTTCCACTTTGTTGTGAAGTCGACAGGCACCAAGGAGGCTTCCCAAAACATTGGCATCTGGTATCACAGGCATGCTTGTGATGAACTTGTATGCACCAACAAGATCTCCTGTTCTGCCAATGAGATCCACCACACACGAGTAGTGCTCCATATCTGGCTTAATACCATAATCATTAATCATTGAATTATATAACAGCCAACCTCTGTCAACAAGACCTGCATGACTACATGCGGATAACAGTGAAATAAAAGTAACTTTATTTGGTTTCATTCCTGCTTCCTTCATTTGCTCGTAAAATGCCAAACCCTTTTCTCCTAGGCCATGAGTTCCACAAGCAGATATCATAGTGTTATATGTTATGACATTCTTTACCATCATCTGGTTAAAGACCTTCACTCCGAGTTCTAGAAATCCACATTTGCTGTACATATCTATTAGAGAATTTCTAACAGAAACATTTAACCCCATACCACTTTTGGTTGCATAGCCATGAATTTCTTTTCCCTGTCTAAGAGCACCTAATTGGGTGCACATAGGAAGAACACTCACTAAAGTTATATAATTAGGCCTATGTTTAGCAACCCAAATTTTTCTGAAGGTTAAAAATACCGACTGAAAATCATCAACTAGATGATACCCAACAATTAGTGAATTCCATACCATGATATCCTTATCTGACATATATTCAAATATTGACTCCGCATCCCTGATTGACCCACAATTAGCGTACATATCAATCATTGCGCTTCCTACAACTACATCCGTTAAAAGTCCTTCTTTGAGAACAAAGTTATGCATCTCCTTCCCCTGTTTCAACAATTTGAGTTTTCCCAAGGCAGAAAGAACACTAGTAACAATAATTTCATTTGTTGCAAAACCCATATTCACCAATCTAACATATAGTTCAAAGCTCTCTAGGTACAGACGATTTTGTGAGTAGCCAGCAATCAAGGTACTCCAAGAAACAATATCCCTACAAATCATGTAACTAAATACACGATCCGCCTCAAGTGGATAACCACATTTACAGTACATGTCAATGATAGCATTGGAAACATACAAATCACTGCCAAAGCCACTCCTCAAAGCACAACCTTGCAGTGCCATCCCCAAATTCAAAGCCTCCAATCTGCCACAAACAGGTAACACAGATGCTACAATAACCGAATCAGGCTTTAGACCTTCTGATCTCATCTTTATGAACAATGCAAGAGCTTCCAGGCACTCACCATTCCACAGGGTTCCGCAAATCATTGCAGTCCAAGAAGCCAAGTCTCTAACCGGCATTTCATCAAACAAGCTACGCGCATCTTCTAAGCTTCCACATTTAACAAACATATCAATAACAGCACACTGAACAAAAAGATTAGGCTTTCCCTCGTTGTAGAGGATAGTATGATGAACCCATCTTCCAATTTCAAGAGCACGCAAGGACGAACAAGCTTTGAGGACAAGTGGGTATGTGTAATTATCAGGGGTGACACCTTGTCTGAGCATGGAGTGATAGAACTGAATGGCATGGGTGAAGTGGCTAGAACCAACAAGAGCTCGTAGAATGGCATTCCAAGCAAGGTTGGACTTTTGGGGGAGTTGAGTGAAGGAGAGAAAGGCGTAATCGAGGGAGCCAAAGTTGACATAGACATTGACAAGCTGTGAAGGAAGGGATTTATGAGGAGAAGTTGGGTGAAAGAAACCGAGGACGAGAAGAAGAGCGTGCAATCTTTTGGCTTCCAGAAGATTGGGTGGAGAGTTGAGTTGATGGAACAAGGAGGTGATGAAGAAAATGGGAAGGGAATGTTTTTGTCGTGCGAATGTGACATTGGCATAGGGATTCAGCTTGATAGGTGTATTACGAAACACCAAATTCCACAAGGATAGCATTTGGCACTGTCCATTCCCCTTACTTCTGAGTTGCACGTCCCACGCGTTTTTAATCCTTGAAAATAACATGCAGTGTCACCAAAATTCCTGAAAAACTTGGGTGCTGCTATATGATGTGTCGGATATTATAACAGGCATAATTTAGGGTTCTAAGTAATGATAGAATGAAGACTATTAATTAAATATTCCATTCATCTTTGGATTGAGAAATAGGCCAATAATAAATTATTATTAAAAACAGTTAGATAAAACAATTTACATATTTTTATCATTCACTTATTTACACTATATCACTTTTCTCTATATTTTTGTTCTCAACCGCAATTGTTATAGTGCTATAGAGTGTGTTTGTGAGTTGAGTTTCGAAGGGAACGCTTTTAAAAATTAAGTTTATATATTTTTTTAATATATTTGATATTTAAAAAATTAAAAGAACATAATAAACGATCATATAATACTTCAATTACATTTGATTCATTATTAAAAATATTTTATAGTGTCTTTAATTTAAAAGAGAAAAATAAGTCATCATCTCCCTTTCCCTGCAAAACCCAGCTCCCATATACACCATTAAGCTCAACCATGGTTGAGAGTCTATCCCTCACTCACCGTTGATGTGTTGTATACCTTTTTTCTATTAACTTTTTTTTTTTTTTTAAATTTGAATTGCAAATGATAGTAAAACAACATTGTTTATAGTCCAATTAAAAAGTGTCTTGGGGTTTAAAGTAGTTGTATGTTGGCCAAACTCAAATTCAATGTTATACAATTTGTGTAGAAATTACTTTAATAGAATTTTAATAAAAATAGAAACTAATTTAACTGTAACTGATAGCTAGCGTATCACGTTAGCATAATTAATATCAAATCATATGGACCAACGGAGAGATCTAATTGAAAAAATTGAACAAAAACATGAATTATTTTAAAATATTAATAAAGTAAAAAACATACTTATTATAGAGTCACCAACTTGTTGGTTTACTCATTCATTTAGGGTAGATCATGAAATTTACAGCTGTTACAATACAAAAAAAACAGTCAGCCAGCCACCGTTAATGGACAATATCTCAATAGTAAACAGTTGTCATGCACCACTTCACATGCCGCCCATAACAAATAACAACAACGAAGGACAGAGATTTTAGCAGTTGATGTGAGATTATTTGTGTAGTTTTCTATATAGTTTTTCTTCTAAACGACATGTAGATTACAAAATTAAGAAACCAGTCCATTTATCTATCTTTGTATATATTGTGCAATAAACATCCATCAACAAGAAGTTTTCAGAGTAAAGCTAAATCGCCGGCTCCAATTTTATTAATGCTTTTCGGGCGAAAGATTTGAGTGAATTTTTAAATTTTGTCCGTCAACGAGAAAAGGACAATACTTTCCACGATTCAACCAAATGACATAATATTATTAGTATAACAAAACAAAAAATGGTAATAGAAATTTGGATGTAACTTTTAGTTATAATTTATTTTGAACAGAAAATAAAATAACTAAAGATATAATTTTTATTTTATAGATTTAATTTATATATATAATTACTGTAAAGAGTTTTTTTTATGATCAATTAATTATAATAATTAAAACATTAAAAATATTCAATTTTTATTATAACTATCTTTCTGTACCTATAAATAATCGGTGATGTAAAATATTTTACATTAATAATATATTATAATTAAATATTTATTTTAATAAAAAATATTAGTAAATATCCGTTGACACTCATAAAAATCTAAACTTAAAAATGAAAGGGAAATGATTTTTTTCATCAGAGAAAAAATAATTTTTGAAAAAAAAAAAACAATTTTAATGTTAAATTTTGTGTATTTGTAAAATATATGTAAATTGTTGAAGATAAAAAAACACTAATATTCATTTATTCTAAAAACCAAGTAAGAAGATTGAGTTGGAGAGTCTTGGATAGTAGCCATCATCTAGAACATGGCCACTTTCAACATCTTATTTAACCAGCCTCACACAAAATCTAGCAGCCATATCTTCTACTCTCTCTCTCTCACACACACACACACAAAGAAAGAGAAAGACAAAAAAAAATGGGATATGTGATTGGGGTTGGCGTGGTGAGTGTGATCACTATTATGGTTGTATCAAAGATTTGGAGAATCTTTGTAATTCTGTTTTGGAGGCCATATGCAGTGACTAGGCACTTCAGAAAGCAAGGAGTGTTGGGGCCACCTTACTCACTTGTTTATGGTTCTCTCAAAGATATCAAAACAATGATGAATGATGAAAGGAAAAACATCATGGATACACACTCACACGATATCACTCAAAGGGTTCTTCCTCACTATCAAATATGGTCCTCCTTATATGGTCATTCATTTCTCTTCTATATATATTATTTCAATCCTCTCAACATAATATTATGATTCTAACTTATCTAACATGATTAAAAATGATCAGTTTAACATAAACTAACGTATGTTTTGATACATCAACATAAAATTGTCTTAGATAACAAATTTGAGGGTAATTAATTTAAAGGAAAAATCAATTTTATTTGAGAACATTAAAATATATTAAAATAAGTTTAATGTTTAATTATATGGTTTCTTCCATAAATGATTTAAATAGTATGATGAATTTGAGAGTTTAGTATATATATATGATGATGCAGGGGAGAGATTTCTATATTGGTATGGAACAGAAGCAAGGATTTGCATATCTGATCCAGAGCTGGCAAAGGAAATTTTATCAAATAAATTTGGTTTCTATTCGAAACCAAAACAAAGACCTTCAATAGTAACAATGATAGGAGAAGGGATAGTTCTAGCTGAAGGATTGGAGTGGGTTAAGCGCAGAAGGATACTCAATCCTGCTTTCTCCATGGATAAACTCAAGGTCTAAATCTTCATATTTACTTTTCTAACTATCACCATGCATAACATCAAATCAACAAAGCAAAATTTTCACTTCTTTGACATAGTCCAAAGAAACACGAAAACTTCCGTATTTTTTATTTTAATTTTTATATGGTACAGAAATTTAATAATATATTATAAAAACTCCTTAAACTTCCAATAATTATATACAAACCTTAAAAAAAAATTAAATTTTCAATGCCATAATTATTATTAAATAATTTTTCTATAATTATTAAATAAAATATTAATAATTTATTTATTAATTTAAAAAAAAATCTATTTTAAATCTCATAATGTGTTTAACCGACCTTGAAATTTGGGTTAGACTTTTGATATTAAAACAAAACTCATATTTGAATATCGTTAATTATTGTTTGAAATAGAAAATTTATCTTTACTTGATATACACATAAAAATAATTTGACATTATTCATAATATCGTTTTGACTGTCACGAGTCCTCCTTTCCTTGATAAAATAATAAAAGTCACAAAATTTAGACAATTTTTTTTACAAAA
>JBBPBT010001129.1:644382-666352 GCA_037974875.1 Cicer bijugum
TATAAAGAAAGTTTAAATACTATATTCACTAAGTGGAAATTATTTTATATTGACAATAAATATTTAATTACGTAATTATATAATAATGACAATTACAATTACAATTACAATTATACAATGAAATAATAAAATTAACGATTTTTATTGATTGTGAGTGTAAAATTAATTTATATTAACAATACACTTTTCTTTTTCTCATATAAGTAAAAATTACTCAATTCAACTATATTTTAGAGAGTCGTTTCAAAATTAACCTTATTTTTTCTACTATTTTCGAAGTCGATTGTATAGTTTTAATGCAATAATTATTATAATAAAAGGATAATTAATTTCTTAATACAAGTTTTTGTTATAAATGCTTTGTACCAAGATTTGACCATAATCACAAAATGAAGTTGTAAAGTGATGGTTGTCCGATATATAACAACTTTGAAAGGGAAGTCTCGCAAATATTAAAAAGTGGCCAATGCCCACCCTCTATAGATATCCCCTATTAATCACCCACAACCACAAGGCCTCTTCTTGGATGCTTCTCCACCTGATACTTAGGTTGGTAATCAATCCTATATTTCGAGCACTTGGATGCTTCTTGTATGTGCATGAGTGCATCAAATAAATTATTTATATTTATCTTATGATTTTAGTATTGTATAAGTATTTAGAATAACAAATACTAATACAGTCATTTTTTTAAACTTATTAAGACATTCATTAAGAGGAAAATTATCATGTTTTCAATTATATAAAAAAGTGGTCATTGATGCACGAATTCATTTTTCAATTTTGGATATTCTAACCAAAACTAGATAAATGACTACTAATGAATATGAATCTTATTGACACCACTTTTTATCAGTAAAAATGATGATAATCAATTTCTTTCCTCCTCACATAAGAATGGACTTACCATAATTAACGAATTTTAAATAGATAAGTTGCAATTACAAGGATGGAAGTGTACTATATTAAATATCAAATGAAGAGATAACATATTTTACTCATTTAAACACCAGATTATGGCAGCTGTTATCACAAGGGTAAGGACAGTCAATAGCTTTCACAATTTCTCGATCGAAATACCAGTCTCCAACAGCAACTGCAATTGGCTGCATAACAAAACATGATTATTTTCTGATAACAATAACCATAGAAAGAGAAAAGTATGAAGCTTAACTAGTGTTGAACTAATCAAACTGGAATTTACACTCCAAAAACAGAAAAATAGTTATCAAATGATTTTTTCACTTCACTATTGAAAATGTTTTATATCCACACTGTCTTGAGACAATGGAAATCTAAATTGAGCATACCTTGTCCTCAAGAAGAGGAGAATCATCGGCGAACCATGTCTCCTGTCTCTCAGACTGGCAATGAGCAAAACAAGAATTTATGAATAGTCCAGTTTGAGACGGCCTCGAGAAGTCTTTCACATCATCTAGCATTTGATTTCTGAAGTCTGGTTCAAAGGAGAGACATATATAATGTTACAAGGAAATCATACAATTACATCAATTGCTGTGTATGATTCACATTTGATGTATCGTTTATTGCAACAAATTAGCAAACTTCATATGTGTGAATAATATAAGCATCATTCACAACAGTAGTAGAGATTGAAGACACCTTGGAGGAACTCAATTTGAGATGAGCTACAATTTGCATGGTTTGACTTGCAGTCATTCCAAGAGCCAAGCGGATCAGCCGTCGGTGGGGCTAAACTGGCTTGGACCTGATGGAAACATGGTCCACATTACATTTGAGGCAATCCAAGACATTAAATTAGCATATAACCAGATATATCATCAATGTAACATATGATAAAGTAAGAAATGACGTATTATTCCATGTTACCTGCCACACATCATAAGCCGCATTGAGTAAAAACAACGGTGTCTCAACATGTTCTACCATATTCTGAGGAAAGAAACACTGAAGAAACAAGGCACCGAATATTTAAAATTTGAATGTCTAAAGTAATTTTCTAAGTTATGAATAGCATGACATCTAGAATAAGAATTACCGAAGTTGGATCCCGTTGGCTGAGACAACTTTTTGGCAGATTTTTCTGGACTTCCTACAAATTTCAAAACAATAGCGATATGAAGTAAAACAACTAATGAAAGAGTTTATTGCTAAGGTTGATGAACCTTCACTTGACAACTTAAGCTTTTAGGACAATTGGTACTTAAAAAGTACCAAAACTTGTATAACTGTGAGGTTAATTGTTTGGATCTTGCTAATCTAATAATGATAAGCATTACAACATAAATCTACAAATGCTATATTCTACTAAATAGATCACTATATTACTACAAAGCTCAATTTAAATCTACCTGTAACTGAACTACACCTCCAAACAGATTCCTCAGCGAGCGTCCTCCAGATACATCAATTCTATACAATTGAACAGAATAAAGATCAACAACTGTATCTAAGTTTCTAGTCAATTGAACAGGCTAGAAGAAATGTAAATAAAAATATTGAACTTACGCATCAAGAAAAAATCCTGCATCACTCAAACACTTCACTTTGGAAGATTGTGGTAACAAGCTTTGGAACTCATCACAATGTATTATGGATGCTAGACCACCCGCAGAGCATCCAGAGAGAAGGGCCTGACAATATACATTTATTGATTATAATCCATGCACATTAAGATCGAATAACAACATAAAGAAACACGAGATACCTGTTCGGCGTTCTGCATTCCTTGAGACATTAATTCCTCCATTGCAGCTAGCCATATTTTTTGTCCTCGAAATTGAAGCCCCGCAGCCTGAAAAGTGAACCAAGTTCACACACATGTTATTCAATCATTTGTTCTAAATTATCAAATCTTTCAATAACAATTAACTCGCAACACCATAAGAAAAACTTGTTCATTAGAATAGATGTCTTATAAGATAAACAAAGTTTCTGTTCAAATTTATATGTCAAATCAAAGACACAAAACAAAGAGTTGTGTACTTTGTAATCATAAGTATAATCAGTAAGTTTTTGATACTACTATTAGCTTTTCTATTTGAAATTAGAGTGATTTTTATCAAATAGCCGCATTGATTGAATGTATCAGCAACATAAAGTTTCCATAGAAATGTTAAGGGCTTTCAGTAGGAGTTATATAGGCAAGAGGGACAAAAAAGATGTGATACTTTAACTAACCTCATTTTCACTATCTCCACTAAAAGAAGCTCCATCACAGTACCTTAATTTGACTCTATTCCAGTTAAAGAAATCTGTGCATATAATGGAAGATTGTGTCCAGAAAAATGACATAAACACAGATGTGAGTATACATGAGTTGAAGCCTCAATGAGTTCAGAGTTCAATGGAACTACAAACAACAAACGCATACATGTGTATTGTGTAAGATAAAGGGAAATACCAGGGTTTTCTTCAGCTTTATTGCTCAATATTCCGGTGAATGGTATTTGATTTTCCATATACTTTGACGAACCTCGAGGAGTATTTTTTCTATAGACACAGTTTCTGATAGTATTACACCATCCTCCTCCCTGCAGGTATTCATAAAATGTCAACAATAGCATGGAAAATAAATAGTTAGACATAACAGCAAATATTAATTTTTCCTCTATTGTAGGCAAATTTTTAGGAAGTATTAAACTTTGAAAGTTCTTGGACATTGCTTTACTACATACCTCAAGATGAATAAGCCAACTATTTGCACCAGATTCAAATCCTCGATCCAAATGGTAACCAGGCAATGTTCCATCCAAACACACTGGTTGATTATAGGACAAAAATACAAAATTGCCATATTTGAGATCAAAAGTAACAAATGTATGTATGCATTTGAGATAATTTTTAACACAATAGGTTATTCTAGGCTATCAACCTATGTAGCAACCAACACTTCTGATCGAAGGCGTGTCGCAGTGTTCGACACGTGTCAGTGTGTGACACGACACTGACACCTTAAGGTGCTTGAAGACATTTAATTAATTCATTTTCTCAAATTATTACCGGTACCGACATGTCAGTCTCAGTATATGTGCTTCATATCTATCAACTCAAACAAGCATACACTTAATGATTCCTATTATCCTTCAGAATTACATTAATTAAAAAGCATACATAATAAACCTCCACTCCAGTCCACGACAATATGAGGCATATTTAAACAGTAATAATCAATCAAAAACAATATCCATTGCAACTAGAAAGAGAGATAAACAAGTGGTGTTTGCTCAAATTCACCCACTATAGATAGTAACCACTCTCATAAATTAGAGGAGAAAAGCAATGCAGTTCCAACAAAATAATAAGGCAAACTAGAGAAAAAGTTCGAAAGCCCAACCAAGCTCCCCAATGTTGTGCTACCATTTTTAAAATGAGAGACAAGAAATGAGTTAGCTTCAAAATGTGGCATTTCAATGAAATAGCTCAAAGGGTATATTACAGATATGGTTCTAAGAAAGAGAGAGAGAGAGAGAGAGAGACCAGCTCCTTTAGAATCAGCTCCTTGAATGAGAGTGAGATTGACCATTTGAGGTTGCAATGGAACGACATCGTTTTCTGAGAAAGACAGTACTGTCTGAGTCTCAGATCCAGAGGAGATAATCCCTGAAACTAAGAATGCATATTCAACTGCCAGCAAAATCAGCAGCTTCATTCTCATGCTAAGCTTCATCACAGTACTCTCAGTTTCTCTGAGAATATTATTTATTTGCTTTACTTAAGGACCATTTTTCTCTTGTGAAGGAAACAAATTAAAAGGTTATGTAACAAGTGTAAGACACAAGACCCTTGTCGTGTGATAATCTTTTTTATGATGATGTTTTTCCCATACAACAATCACGACATTATTAAAGTTTGGTATATACGATGTCGTATAAACTACGCAAGATCTTTATAATTAACTCATTCCTAGTGCTCACTTTTTAAATTTTTTGTTATTTTATAAGAACTTCTGCTAGTAACAATCAAATAAATTCATTCATTTTTTGTTATTTTATCTATCAATTCTCTATTTGACAAAAAAAAAATCAATTGATTTATTGTTAGGAAATGCTTATTAATTTAGTGCTTGTAAGTTGTAATAAGTGTAACTAAATGTTACCGCAAAAAGTAAAAAGTGTAATTAAACTCTAAAAGTGGTTTGGTTCCGTGATTGTGATGAGTAATTGAAGGCCGGCGGAGCCAATCACGTTTAACTATAGCTTTCAAGGGAATCAAATATCACTATCACCATATTCATAGATTACACTCTCCATTTACTAACCTTCATTTCATATATTTAATAATTTAAGGAATTTGCATATAGAAAAACAAATCATTTCATTAATATATATTTTTATTTAGCCTCTTTTTCATAACACTTTTTATTCATCTTTTTTTATTTTTTACTATAAATATTTTACTATAAATAATCTCATAAAATAAATCTTAGTTATATCTAAGGATATGATAATTGGAAAAGAATGATTAATTATATCTAATGGTTACTAATTATGTACAATAGAAATCATTTTAAGTGCCACAGATGTGGATCCTCTACTGCCTGGTAACCCTACTACATGGAAAGCAAGTGTGAGATATGAGCAAAGGCATAGTCATGAATTTGGGGGCCAAGTTCTGAAGATATATATTCTATTGAAGAAAGATTAAAATTTCAAATACATAACTATTTTAATCAATAAAAATGATTCACGTTTTCTTTCTTTTTTTATATCCTCTAATTCTCGTAAAAATAAAGTTTTGATAATTTAAAATTAGATCAAGAGATAAATAAAATCTGACTAAAAATTATTTCAGTTAAAATTTGAATTTTAATTCTCTCGATCTATTCGTTCATATTAATATTTTTTTAAGTAAAAGAAATATATAATTTTATTAATACAAAATGTATTTATAAGTAAACTAAGCCACCTAAATAAATAAAAAAGTAAATGTAATCAACTTATAGCCGTCAATTGACTAACAGCTAAAAATTAACAACTCAACTTAGAAATAACAAGACAACTTGAGTGTTAGACAAGTTTGAGGAGAAACAAATGCAATAGCATAAGAAACAAGAAATTAAGAACAAATTTCTAGACTATTGCCAAAATAAAGTGCTGGAAATCTTGGTCATAGTCAATCAGAACTATTTTTTCAGTGGGTAGTCGGTAGAAAAGTAATCAAGTGCTCAAGTTTGTTGTGTCCACTTTATAGTGCGGGAATTGATTCTTCATAAAGTTGCATTGCTTCTACAATAAGGCACATCTATGACTAACGCACATAGACTTGAGCGCAAAAATTGCTATATTTGCAATAAAAATAACAAGGCAGCCTTTAATTTTGGTTAGAATTTCCCAAACTTCAATTTGGCCTGAAGCAATGTTTTTCCAATTAGTTACTCTGATCATATACCGATGACACATAAAACATGGATCCAATAGCATTTAAAATTGAGAAATTGTATTTAATTCATTCGAAATCTCTTTAAATAATAATCACACCTCCTTTAATTTTCAAAATGCACTTACTTCCTCTTCCTCTATACTCACTAAAAAATTTGAGCATAACATTTTTTTCGTCACTTACATTTCTATTTGTCATTTATCAAAAAGACACTTGAATACACATTTTAATTGTGTCACTAAAAACATAATCATACATTTTAAATTACAAATGCTACATGTATGGTAAAAATAGATGTAAGTGTATAAAAAAAAAGTCAGATGCAGTTTTTATAGTTTTTATAGTGAGTATAATAGAGGTGAGTGTTTTTTTAAAACTAGATGGAATGCAGATGTCATTTAAAGAAAACTCATTGAAGTCAATGTAATTTTCACTTTAATTTAAAATATAACAGTCATCTAACATATAGAAAAACTTACATCCATCATTAACAACAAATATATATTAGTAAGTGAGATGTTAATTCTAATTAGTCTGGGGAGGGAACTGAACCTCTAAGCATCCGTCAATGTAGCATCCTCATAGTAATTTATCCCTAACAATTGCTATCTCATGCCCCAAAATATTGACAACAACAGCAAATACTTAGCCATTTATTGTTTTTTTGGCAAAAGTTAACCACTTATTGTTGATGATGAGTGGCCACAAAAAACAATTATAAACGACGGTTGGTCGAGCAAGAGCATGCTAAACAAAAATATTCACATGGGTTCATTTTCAGATAACCCAATTGCCACATTGTCATGCATACCAGCATGACTAATAATGAATATTCATAATTCAGCTAAGGACAGGATGACATGAAAAAACACCCCAGACATACTATTCGAAAGAATCAATCACCTTTAAAGAATCAATCTGGGAATAGTTCTAATTACACTTAAGGCTACAAATGAGGGAAGTGTCCCCATAAAGGCCTCCATTACGGACCAAACTAAAGTATAATTGTTAAGGAGCTGGGTCACAAACAAGCATCATGCGGCTTATTATAATTAGCAAAAAATAATTGTTTAAAAAATAAATAACCTACGTAGACACTGAGCCGCTGGATAATAACTCATTTTCTTCACCAAACTTATGATGCTTGTATATTTCAAGCAATAGTTCTCTACAAGGGACAACAGCACCAATCTTGATGCATGCCAGAAAAGCACCGGAAAGTTTTCTGTGCAAACTGTAGGCTTCATCAGGTGGAGGAGTGAGCCTGTGCTTCAGCATTGTCGACCCGAGGTGACTAAGGCTTTGAGTAATGTTATTTGATTGAAAGTCAAATGGACCAGGTCTTGAGAATGGCAAACCCACAATAAAACCAGCCTGTACATGGGCATCTAGCATCACGTCAGATTCCATTCCAGTGAGGAATCCAAGTCTCCTGGACATCTCAATGACGCCATCACTATCACCATTTGCACATGCTAGAACCTAATCAGTTTATGCATCATAAAAAATTAACAGTAATAAGAATTTATTGGAATTTTCAAATCATCTTAAGAAAAAAGGTAAAATGCCAAGCAACAATAAAACTCCTGTTGAGTGAAGGAGAAAGTACATGCAATTAAGTGCAAATAAGTCATGATATGAGCACATACAGAACTAATTTGAATAAGAAAAAATAAGGTACTGATGTCCGAGTATGTTATTGTTGTAATTTGAACAACAGCATGGTCACTTAATTAATAGTTATATGTAAGACCCTATCCAGCTCTAAGATCTGTCCTTGTCCTAGTCCTATTCTCGGTTTGGTTTTATTTCCATTATCTGTTCTCTTTTCTCTAGTTTACTTTTAACTACAAAAATGATTTTTCACTGTTTCCTATATAAATAATTCAAAACATAAAATACAGGAAGAACTTCTGTATTTAAAAGTAAAAATAGAAAATGAAAACAATAACTAAACAGGCCCTTAATTCTCCTTACTATGTTCATTAAAATTTATAACATGTTAAACAGAACCACATCACATAATCTTTAACCGTGTCCTACTCCTAGATAAAAATCAACTTCAGTTGAACAATTAATTTACCTTACATAATATTTATATGAACCTTGCTATTTCCAGTCGAAATAGACTCAACTTTCGTGTCATTGTTTTATTTCAATATCAGAAGAAAAATATTTAAGATAGAAAAAAGAGTAGTCAAAGATGGCATTTTTAATGGCTACTTTGAATGCTCAAATCTCAGGAAACATAAGAACTAAAAAGAGAAAAAAATTAACCGCATTAAGATTACAAATCTTCAGTTCTAGATATGAAAAAGATAAATTAGAAAGGAAGTGAACCAACCATCCTTAAGTAATCATCAACAAAACTTTTAGGGAAATCCCGTGCTGCTCCAAAATCAATAAGATTGATTGTCTTTGTAGCTTCATCATATAAGAAATTACCCCAGTTAGGATCAGTCTGCATTAAAGAAAACATCCGAGGTTAGAAAAGACCAAAAAATCAGTTTGAGATGCTTGAATTTAAAAAATATCATTTTAATAACGAAAAACCATGAAGCTGCAAAACAAAACAGAAAGTGAATCTAATGAACATAAAGTACGTATCTGCTTGAACCTTTGAACAAATATAACCTTATTGTATTTATATTGATAGAAAACTTCAAATTTGGGGAAACATGATATGTATTTGACTCTAACAGTCTAGAATGTGCAGTTACTACCAAGGCATGAAAGCTGACTCCTCTACCAGATGACTCCTATATCCAGTTAGTTATAAGAAGAGGCCTGATAAGGCCCTAATGACTTGTGTGTGTGTGTGTGTGTGTGTGTGTGAGAGAGAGAGAGAGAGAGAACAAATCTGTCAGACAGTTAAACGGAGAGAAGGGGGTCCTGTGTTTCCATTTCAGTTTTGGGCTATAGCTTGGGGCCACAGGAATTCACCTTGACTGAGAGCATTTTCTTTTTCTATATATACTACTTCCTTGTAAACAATACAATTACTCTTTGTTAGCGAGGAATTGTTCCGATCAATTGGTAGTTTCATTGAAAGATTATTAGGCACACACAGTTCATTGAAATATTCCGTATAAGCCAGATTATAAGGCACACACAATTTGCGAGAGTGTAGTTCAAAGGGAGAGAACACTTAACCACAGAGAGAGAAAGAGAGAGAGAGAGAGCAAAATTGTTGAATAGGGCAGTTCAAAGGGAGGGAAGGGGTGTCGTGTGCTTCCATTTCCATTTCAGTTTTATAGCTTGGGGCCACAAGAATTTACTTTGGCTGGCCAGGAGCACTTATTCTTACTTTCTCTGTCTTCTACATTCTTATCAATAATACAAACTCTGTTAGATAGGAATTGTTTCTATCATTACCATAATGCTTTGTCAACTTAGCCAACCACTCCTTGCAAAATAGTATAACTTAAGCTATGGTAATTTTGGTTTTGGCAACTCTACACCAGCACCAGTCACTTATAACATCATAATTAAGACATGTCAATTTTGCTCTTTACAGCATATAGGATGCAAACAATGCAACAAACAATAGCGTAAAGTTTTTCCTTTCAAAGCTTAACTAATTTGCAAGCTTCCAAGATGGAAGTTTGTAGAAGGATAATATGCCAGTGAAGATGATATTAATAGTGCCTCACTCAATTCTAATCCTTCGCCGCATTCAATCAAGTCTTTGTACACTAAAATATATTTAGTTGCCTTAAACAATGCTGAACTACATGACTAATCCAAAATCTATCATATAAGATAGCAGCAGCTACACTTCAGATTTTCTATGCTTAGGCTTGAACTCTCTTAGTCTTATTACTGATGTTACAATCAGTGTGTCAACAAACAATGGCATGTAATAGTTTTACACACATGGACATATACAAACAGAGGGTGGAATAACATGCCTGCATAAATTGGAATACAAATAACTCCATCAACGTGAGTTCTAACAACTTTTTCCCAATATAATTACGAGTTTCCTGATCCAGTAATGCCACTTTGTCAATTGGAATCCCTGTAGCATTAGAAAACCAATGTTCAAAGAAAAGCTATAAATGACTTGAATAAAATGGAATAATTTAATAGAATATCTTCTAATTATTCATTCAAAATAACATAGATAAATTCGTTTTGAATTGAATAGGAAATCCATAGAGTTCTTTTCTATATATTCTCCCCCCACAAACAGAATTATAATAGATTGTCGTTGTAATAGAAAGAATAGCCTCCCTTTTGTATTCTTTATAAAATCATCTCAGTGGAGGTGACAACATTTCTCAACATGTCCCTGACAATTTGACATTAATATATATTAAAACTAGTTTTTCTATTCAACAATTTAAAAGAAGTGCTAGTTTACAATCAGAAAATAAATATTTAGAAAACGAAATTTTCATCAATGGTCGATACAACTTGAAGAGAAGAGGCCTTCTTATAAGATTCAGCAGCCTAACAGTACCAATTTTGAAGTTGCATAAAAGAAAAAGGGGGGCAGTGACAAAGTTGATGTATTAATGACAACCATTAACTATCCATATCCATATAACATTATATATAAGCATAAAAAACAATGCATTTGGTAGTGTTGCTTATTGTTAGCGTGTTTTTCCTTTCATCTTCGATTTTTCATGAATTGAAAAAATGCACGACGCAATTACTGAGTAAATAATTCACAAATGAGAATTAGTGCAGTTGGAACATTCAGAAAAAATCTATTACTGAATTTGGAAAACTATATGCGTGCCGCAAAAAAATAATATGTTGAGAGCTCTGCCATCTAAACAGAGTCTCAAATGCCAGCTCCAACAGCAGCAAATAGCCAAATACCATGAAGCTTTTTATTCTTTTGAATTATAAGAGTGAAGTATGTTATGCAAGTTGTGATCCCAGAAAGCTTCACTCAAGCAAGGATGTAGAAAAAGTTGTATCACAGGAACTGGTGAAATGTATTATAATTACCAGAAATAAGTTCTGTAGTTAGTACTCTTCTGCTTGAAATATCATCCAGAACTATTGGAACATAAAATCCTTCTGTGCCACCAAGAAGATCTCGGAATCGTTTCTGATTTGCTGCCTCCAACTTGTAATCACACTCACGGGATAATTCTTCTTTGGCAACCTAGAAAAAATACAGGATAAACACAAATTTTAATATGGACAGAGATATTTGTCAAATTATGGAAAAATGTGTTTTAATACGATAGGTAAGTGATTCTGGATCAATGTCAACGACAGATTGATATCACCCTGCACAATCCTTTAGAACAGAGAACATTGAATATGGCTTTAGGATCTAACTTAAAACATTGAAGACAAATCACTCAGTGAAAGGAAGGCAAACTGATGCAAGAAAAATTTGCAGGTATAAAGACTTTCAAATGAGGATATTGAAATTAACAAACTGAAAGCATAAATAAATTTGATAGATAAAATGCACCTTAATTGCTCTGTCAAGATAAAGTCCTTCAGGTATTAGATTTGTGTAGTTTAGAAGAAGTTTCACATTCTCAATGTCACTCTCAATGCTATCTGCAACACCAGGGTATTGAATTTTCATTGCAACTTGTAAGCCATCCTTCATGACAGCTCGGTGCACCTGAATTTCATATGAGGGACTTGTTAGGCAATACAACTATACTATGCAGAAGTTCCAGAAGATAAAGTTGCATGATACAGCTGTTAAGACAACACAAATTGCCTTCATT
This sequence comes from Cicer bijugum, assembly GCA_037974875.1. Lineage (NCBI taxonomy): Eukaryota > Viridiplantae > Streptophyta > Magnoliopsida > Fabales > Fabaceae > Cicer > Cicer bijugum. Next base: position 656,457 of record JBBPBT010001129.1, read on the forward strand.
GGAATTATATGGAACATAAGATTGCATATGTAAAAGAACAAGTCTGGCAATCTTGTAAAAATAACTTTTATGTTAATATTAATTCAAAATAAATTAGTTAGTTCAAAGTCGCCTCAGTCTGGCTAAGAAAAAAGTGTAGAAAGCAATGCTGAGTTTTCAAAGTTCATGATATTAACATATTTTAAATGTGATTGATGGAAACATGATTACAAGATATTTCTTCAAGATAAAATCAATTGCAATATCAAGGACTAACTCTCTTAAGAGTTTAATTTGTAAGGTAAAGTCTCAAATGGTTTTGATATGCCTCTCTAGCACGCCTCCGCACCCAAGATTTTAGATGTAAAGTATAGATAGTGCCTAATCTCATATACAAAAATTCAACTTTTTTTACATAAAGAAAATACGGATAGTAGTGATTAAATTTATAACTACTTGGTCATAGAGGCTCTAATACCATATCAAGACGAACTCCACTAAGAGCTTAAGTTTTCAAAGGAAGACTCATCATGACCCATGAATGGTTTTTACATATATCCCTAACAAGTAAAAGGTATATCAATTTGTGTGATGATAAACATTTAATAATCTTTCAGAAGAAAAAAAAATGCTCTAACAGCATAGGATAGATTTGAAGCAGCGGGCAAACAGTTATACGTACCTGGCCAATACTTGCAGCAGCTAAAGGTTCATAATCAAAACTATGCAATTTTGATGACCAGTCCAGACCTAACTCAGAATTTAAAACTTGATTAAGCTGGCTCTTTGGCATCACATCTGCACCCTGACGGACAATTTCTAATGCAGCCAGGATCTACAAATAATAGATTGACAGTTTACTTTTCAAGTCATGTAAATATAAACAAAAGTCATCCATTTCTTCATGGAACTGATGACAGTTCTATTAGAGCAAAGAAATATCTGATAGGGTAGAATATCATGCTAATTTAGTTTCTGGGCATTTGTAGAAATACAAGAAAAGGAAGCAGTAAATATGGCAATCATTACTACCTTTTTTCAAGAGACTCCACAAACAAAATAAAAGAATGTTCACAGCAAATTATCGTATGACAGGTTCGCTATTCACTAAGTATCCTTAGTTATTTGTTTTCAAAATCTGCAGCTTTGCACTCTGTCCAACCTCTTCCATTTAAAAGAAGGATTAAAGTCTGACAGCTGATGACATTTAATATAGGTTTGTGTTCCATAAATAAAAAAATCACTATAATGAAACAAAGACTTGGAACCTATTTAAAATTTCAATTGAATAACGAAAATGATGCAGTGGTGTTTGTTTACTATATGATAAAAATAAAGTTTAAGAAAGAAAAAGCTAGAAACATTAAGCTCGTGAGAAATCATCAAACGTAGTCGGCTGCAGCAACTCTTTCCTCACTTATTAATAGAAAGAAAATAATAGTCTCTAGTGTACCCTTCACTATACATAATCAGTAATAGTTTACTTTAAAAAACATTTTTAGCATTTAAAACTGTTTTCTAAAAAAATAAATCAGTATTTAATATTTCATCATAAAAAATTCAGTACTATTTCTTTTTGGATATATAATTAAACATAACAAGTATCTCAGCTTCCACCAAAATAGCACAGCATCAGCTAACAATCGCACTTACTGTTACACATCTTCTTGAACGATGTAAATATTCAAGTACATCATATGAGTTGGACAAGACACCGCTAAAGTGAGTTTCTCTTAGAAGTGAGGAAGTAATAGTGAATCCATCTTCATTTAATTTAAATCCAGTGTCATAATAAAATTTAAGCGTAGATAAAAGAAACATTATTACTTTAAATGAGGTTAATCCATACTACAAATCAAGCTACAAGCATAAAGGTTAAAAGATAAATCACAGTACCGGAGCAGGAACAAGCGACTCGTCCTGTATGCTCAACATCTGCCCGATTTTGAGTGCGGCTCCACGCATTCTGCAAAGTGCAAGAGCTAAACGTTCGGCATTTTTTTCAGATAAGAACGGGGAAAGTGCAGATTGATTGCCTGGCGAAGTAGGTGTACCATAAGCAAGCCTCTTGACTGATTCCTGGACTGTTCCCCACGCAAGACCAGCACCTAGCCCAGCAAACCTGCAATTTGGCAGTGACAACATACCCTTCAATTAGCGACAGCAACACGCAAATACTAACACATCACAACTCAAAGCATCATGAGAATATTTTGATAATCAACTTAATTAAGCACTTATGCAATGAACGCTTATCATATAAAATGAATTGGAGAAGATTAAATTAAAGAATACTAACCCAAGAGCTCTAGAAAATGGAGTAGCAGGAACCTTCCTCTCCCTCGGTCTTCGTTTCCTCAACGGCACTTCCTCACTCGTAGTTGCACCTTGCTTAAGCGTTTCAGTAGAGCTCACAGTCTCACTTTCATTTGCAGCCACGGCACGAACAGTTGCATCGGAATGTTCCTCCCTAAGCTTTGCATCATAAGAAAAATCGGCAACAATGTCATTGTTTGTTACTGTTTCAATTGTTGTTGCTGCTATTGGTGGTGGTAGTGTTGATTCGGGTGGAGAAGATGGGTGATCGGAGAACACAACAACAGAAGGAGAATCGGAAGAAGCGGAGGAAGAGGAGGGGGGTTGAGGATGGGAGAATTGGCGAAGTTTTCCTTTGGTGATGCCGGAGAAATCGGTGACGGAGAGAAGAGTATTCTTGATTAGGGTTTCGAAATTAGAGGTTGTGGCGGGTAAAGAACGTTTCGCGAATTCGTTTGCGACTAAGGAGATGCCATTCAAGAGCCTCGTGAGGTCCCTCGTCGACGTCATTGTTTATGAATTCTATTTGGATTGATAATATTAATGTGGAAATTTTCAGTGTGATCGCCGGTTTAGCATATATTAAGAGTCATCATCTTCCTTCGATTCGTATTTTTATTTTATGATTTCCAGCGCAGCGCTAAATTTGATGGTTGGTTTTGAATTGATGTGTCCGAAACCAAAACCAAAACATTTTCTACACTTACGTACGTGGGCTATGTCCCTTCCATTCATTCAACTGGAACTGGGGACGAACATCTTTCATTTATTTTATATTTACATTTTATTTATTATTTAATTAATTAGTAGTAAGAGTTAACCATTTGTATTAGTGAAACCAGTCAAAAAAAACAGTAGTATTTGTAGAAAAAAAGGGTTTTGAAACTTGGAAGATACGCAGTTTACCATACAAAAAACTTGGAACTTTGGAAGAAGGATTTTTCTGATTCGCCGAATTTTTCTTTTTTGTGCCAAATTATGTTTTATATAACTGTTTTAAAAGTGTATATTATTTTTTTATATTTATTAGGCCAAACGTAATATATATATATATATGATCATATAAATATAAATGAGAAGATAATTGATTATTATTTAAAATTATTTTATATCGTTGGTGTATAATCATTGCACTTTAAAATATACAAAGAAAGACAATATTTTTATTTTATTCCATTTCATTAATTTTATACTTGGAGTTTAAATCTCCACGGATGACAAATCATCATTAATACAACTTTGATGAAAAAATATAAAAATTTCTCTCCTAACATAAATAAAAATGATTTTATTTTCAATTATATTTATTTCCTTTCATTTTCTATACCCACCACTTGTATTAATCTCATTTTCTTCCCAAAATCTGACAGGCGATGATTCGGTTTCTACTAGTAGCAGTATGGCAGGGATTGTGGCATCTAATCTAACTTAGACACAAATGACATCAAATAACAAGCATTAATTTGAATACTCCGTGATAATAATATTAAATAATAATAGATACTAACAATGATGCTATATAGTTATATTCCATCACAGTTAAAGAATAAACCTCATCTTCATAATTCAACCTCTAGAATATGGCTCCCTTTTCTTTGGTACAAAGGTCCCAAAGTAGCATAAAGTGCCCCAATCCTTTGACCCAAATTATATTTGGTGGGAGATGGGATTTGTGCACGCAGCACATGCAAATATACCAGATCACGAAAAATATATCAATAGAGCATAAAGTTGTAACTAAATGTACCTAATTTGTGACTGACGTAATATCTCATATGAAAAATATATCAATTATGGTAAGGAAAATTACTGAAAATATTGTAAGCCAATTGAAAAATGACTAACGATGCTCAACACCTCAGAATTTGTGTCAGCTCGCACATTGGACTTAGTAGTGGTGGGGTCCTCCATCAAATTCATACACACGTATAAATAGAATTTCGTGTTTCAGAGGTGTTACAATTCAACACACTAATTTAAGGTTCAGGTATTGTTGCGTTTGGTTTTTATATACTTTTCCTTTCCACTATTTAACTAAGGTGCATAATGTTTTGAAATTAATTAAACATAAACCTGTGAATTCAAACATATTCGTCTTTGATTTATAACTTGATTGGTGAAGTATGTGATCACTATGTATGTCTTTCTTTATGGTCAAATTTGGTGTGTTAATTAATGGCTTAGATTTTGGTAGTCTTGCTTTGAAAAAACTATTACTGTTAGGTGTGTTTTAGAATAGCTTTTCTATATCAAACTTTTTAGTTATGTTCATCAAACTTCAAATACAGTGCCCACTAAGCTACTGCAGCTACTATTGAAGTTAAGATTTCAAGATATGCCTTGAAGAAAGAATAAGAGAAAATTTAAATATTTTTAACTGAATTTGTTGCAGAGTTGAAGCTCTTTCAAGATGGATACTCACAGGATTGGTGGAGTCAAATACGAGTGTTTGCTTTTTGGTATGATTGGAGCAACTCATTTTTCTCATTTCTGTTCATTCCTCTTCAACCACACTGTGAATCTGTTCCATAACTCTAATAATAAAGAGTGAAAAAGGGGAGTAATATTGATTTTGTTTCCACATGTTTGTCACAGATATGGATGACACTCTCTACCCATTGAGCTTAGGGATCAATTTGGCGTGTCGCAAGAACATACAAGGTACAGCCATAAACAGTCTATTTTCGAACATATAATATTCTAGTGTTCAGATTATTTTGTATTTATATGTAATAGAAGTACTATAGTTGATCAATCTTGTTTCCAGATTATATGTTGGAACATATGCATATTGAAGAAAGTGAAGTACCAAAGATGTGCCTGGATTTGTATCTAGAACATGGGACAACTATGGCAGGATTGAAGGTATGCAGATTTGGCATTAACCTCAGTTTTCTCGTGTCTTACTTTCTTCCGAAATACGAATTCAATATCAATGATATGATATAAATCAGCTTTAGTTTTAATTTCCTATCAGGCCCTTGGTTATGAGTTTGACAATGATGAGTTTCATGCTTATGTGCATGGAAGATTACCATATGAGAAACTGAAGCCAGATTCAGTGTTAAGGAACCTTCTGCTATCCATGCCTCAGCGTAAAATAGTATGTCAGAAAAAGGTTCAACTTTTCATTCTAGTTTGTCTGTCGAAGAGCTTTCTGTTACATTCAAACACTATTATTTTGCAGATATTCACCAATGCAGATCACATGCATGCTGTTGAAGTTATCAACAGATTGGGCTTGGAAGATTGTTTCGAGGGCATCATATGCTTTGAAACGCTTAATCCTCTCAAACATATTAATTACATGGATGAACTGGATGATACTCATGTGCTCACACTCACAGAATCCTACCCACAAATCCTTTGCAAACCATCTGTGGAAGCCTTTGAGGCTGCTATTAGAATCGCCAACATGGATCCAAAGAAAACAGTAAGATTGATTACTTACCTAAAAAACATGGGGAGATTACTTCTTTTATGTGACTATTTTGTATATATATTTTTAACCCTAGGTTTGAAACTCTTGGAATCAATGCATGATAGCTCTCTTATTATCTTCTGCAGATTTTCTTCGATGACAGTGTTAGAAATGTTGCAAGTGGAAAAGTAGCTGGATTTCACACTGTTATTGTAAGCTACAGTTTTCTACCTAAGCATCATATGTGGAGATTTTGATAATTTCATATTACGATGTGATCATATGTAACGCGAGCTAATGAGTTAAAACATACTGATGGCAGGTCGGTCGTTCAGATTTAGTGCCCGGTGCTGATCATGCTCTGAACAGCATTCATAATATCCGAGAAGCAGTACCTGAAATATGGGAGGTTGATGAAGGAAACCAACAGCAAATGATCCAATCCCTCGCAGTTGAAGCCACAGTCCTTGCATAGGTTTTGCTTCGATAAAATATTTTAATAAGCTTATCAAGCAAGTCAAGAGTTTCTACCACAGTAGAGTTTTGCCTATCTAAATCTACAATAATTTTGCAATTGTCTCCACAACATGGTGGTGCTTAAATGCATGAATCTTGCAAATGGCATCACAAAATGGATGGGGAGATTTATAAATGCAAAGTTCATAAGCATAAATTTATAATAGAAAAAGACAATTACTAAGGAATTGGGTACAAGTCTAGTAATACAAAATATAGTTATTTCATCTCTCCTAACAAAATAATTTGCTACATTCCCTTTGAGTGACATTTAAAACACATGAACAACCACGTCCTCCCCAAACACCCTCCTCGACTTAATTTTGATCGAAGGTTGGAAGAACGTACACCACTTCAGAGTAAAGATCATTCATCTATAGGCAGTTCTCCAGAGTTAGCAATTTTGCATGCTTTCCGGGGATTATTGTTGGATCTGTTTGTCTCCTGTGATTCGAGTGTCCTCACAACCTCCATTCCATCAATGACATGTCCAAACACAACGTGAGCCTTGTCTAACCATGAAGTCTACATCATGAAAGTCACAGCATTTACTTAGTATTGAAGCTTAAATCTAAACGAACTTAAATAATCTTCAAACAGTGTGTGTGTGTTGGTTGAAATGCTTGATATCAGGATTATATAGTTAAGTAACTGAGCATTAAAATATGTGAATCAACATTGTTGCTAATATGAATTAAAGCATTTCTGTTTAAGCAAAGCCAATAAAAAGATAGTGTCTTTGATGTTAAACTGTCAAGGCTTAGTTGCATCAATTTGAAAACTACCCAGATAACATTGTCGCTCTCGAAATGAGAGAGTATAATTGCATTTCTGAGATTGGGAAAATCAAAAGAATCATCAAGCCTTTATTTTATTAGTAGGTTAAGACAGTTTAGACAATGACCAAAGTCAAAAATCTATTAAGAAAAGGTAGACTTCTAATTTGGCCATTTTAGACTTTTGAAATACGAACTACATGCTTCAGTTATGCTTTGAAGTAATGTTATTCCTTATTACTCCTTGTTTGTCAAAAGGAGTGGCGAAATCTATTCAGAAAACATAAGTATAAAAACATATATGCATTTGTAGCATTTAGACTTTAGATGAGCTTATTTGGATTTATATTGTGATATAATCGTTTGGATACGCTTATAAAACTAACTTGTGACATGTCTAAAAGTTGTTTTCAGCTTATTTTGATAAACTTCAAACCTAAACACTCCTCTTATCTAATTCTTTAAGTGAGAGATGGGGGGAACATGTATCTCACCTCTACAGTGCAAATAAAAAATTGACTACCATTGGTATTACGACCGGCATTTGCCATGCTCAAAACTCCAGGACCAACATGCTTCACTGCAAGGAATTTTATTTTTTTTCCAAATGTATGCTAGATATTAGTCATCCATAAAAATTCCAATATGAAGAAGAATAACATATCGAATTTGAATAAAAACCAAAGCAAAACATTTAAAACTGATTACTAATAAAAAATTAAAAACTCAATGTTACTGATCAAGCACCAAAAGAGACATACAAGCAAAATTCTCATCTTCAAATTTAGCACCGTAGATACTGACCCCACCAGTTCCCTGCATCCAGTTAAAACATATTTGAAGTGAAACAAACATTATCACCCTTAGCATCATGCGTATACATTGATATGTGCAGCTCCATATATGTGCATGCAAGCATACTAAAAAAGTATAACAGTGCTCACGTTTCCTTCAGTGAAGTCTCCTCCTTGAATCATGAAATCTTTGATTATACGGTGGAAGTAGCTTCCCTTGTAACCATATCCTTTCTCTCCTGCAGAGGTTATTCAACTTGATGTATGTGTCATATAATTCATTTCACCACAATACTCATACAACTACAATAAGAAAAGCACTGAAGAAAAATTTGATTGCTTGCCTGTGCACAAAGCTCGGAAATTCTCAACTGTTTTCGGAACAACCTCTCCAAATAGGCCAAAAACAATCCTCCCAACAGGTTCATCCCCAATTTCTACATCAAAGAAACATTTGTTTGTCACTTTGGCTTGCAGCTCTACAACCTAGAAGTAACAGAACCATGTAAGATAATGAACCGATATTGTGAATCTCTGCAGAATTGGCTAACCAAGATTCCCAATATTTGTGCGGTCAACGCAATACAATCACGGAGATGGAACATTCCAAACATCATTCCTTCTAAATGATTCTATGATTGCAAAAACTTCATATTACCCGAGGGGGAAGAAATAAGCCCGTAGTAAAAAGCTTAGTCCTGAAAATACTATCCTTCACTGTCTCACATTGGTCTAAAATATTTCTGCAAACCAAGTTCTAAATAACGAAATTTTAATGATACACTTACATTTTCCTTAGCACTACTAGTGCATGTTATTCGCCGAGAAGTGATTGATTTCGCTTTAGATTGTTGTGATACAGAAAACCTTGCCGAGTAATGATATCTTGAAGACAATTTACTACATCCAAGCTGTGATCTGGCACTGCTACAAATTACCTGTGGCTTCCCCTAAAAACAAAAATTTTCCCATTAACAAAAATAAAATGCTAGGCATACAAGTTAACATTACAGAAGACGCCTCAAAAAGAAAATATATCAAATCAGTTTCTCAATTTTGATGAAATTATCCTATTTCACATGAATGGTTTGGAAATGTTTTGGGTGCTTCCAATGACCTAAGTTAATTTTGATTTGAAACAGTGCAACTAATAACACATTGAATGTGTTTGTAAATTATGATTTAGAAAACATCATTTCGAAGATTCAGAATAGGAGCATGATTAATTAATAAGAAATAGTAACCTGGATAGCATGAAAAGCAGAAAGTAGGTTCTGACTCTGCACCAACTGTGTTGAGAATGAAGATGTCATGACTAACAGGTGAATTGAAGAGAGAAAGAGGGACTTTTTTGGGTGTAAAAATGTCACAACACTTTATTGGTCTATCACCCAGTGCTCTTCTTCACAATCAAGTTTAGCTTCTCACTTCACACTTTCTCACTTCACTTCAGCTCAAACCTAAAGGCACAACCACACAGACACAGTATACTATCTAAAAAGGATAAACTTTTTTTTTTTTTCCTTTAAGATAAATAAACTAAAATGACTTTTGAAATACCTTTTTTTATTGGCATGGCTGAAATAACTTTTTTTTTCTTGGAAGGATTCTATAAGGTCATTCATATAGATATAAATCTAATTTTTTTTCTCTTAAATTGTGTGGAGGGTGAAGATTTTTTTTGTTATTGTGGGAAAAAAATAGAAGTGGTATTAATTTTAAATAAAAAATTATCATTTAAAATTGTGAAAATTATCGTAAAACACAACCATGTTTGAGATTAAATTTAGAGATATATAAAATTCATTGGATAGTGTAGAAATAAGATTTAGTGAAATATTTCATTATTTATCACTTTATTTTGTTAAGAGATTGAAAATTTTAAAATTGTGAAAATTATTTAAAAAATTAAATAAAAATATAAAAAATTTAACAAAATTGTGTTATGACTATAAATTTAAATATAAGATTTAATGGAAAATTGTAAATAAAAGAAATTCAACCGATAACATTATTAATTTTTTTTTTTACTCGTTAGCATTAGTTACCAAAATAGACATCACCATAAACTGTGGGCTATAATTACATTGTATA
>JBBPBT010001129.1:667001-707000 GCA_037974875.1 Cicer bijugum
ATTTTGTTTGAATATGATCATGAATTTTATGAGTTTATGTATAAAATTATTGACATTTTAAGATATAAATAATCAAATCTTTACATAACACTAAATAAAGAATTAAATAAAAATAAATAAAAAATAAATGACTGAATTATTATCTGAAATAAAGTTATGGAGTCATATGAACTATTTTGCCTAAATTAATTTTACATATAAATAGTTGTTATTGATCGTTTATATAAAATAGTTTTAGAGTAAATCACTAAAATGTCTATTGAAATTGTAGGGGTCTGACATATATCTATTGAAATTTGAAAATAGATAAATAACATCATAAAATTGAAGGACATTAGACAATATAGTTCATATGTTAGTTTGTTATGTTAATGAAGTTGACGTGGATGTTAACTATTTACGTTGTGAGTTCAACTTGCCACATAAGAGAAAGATTAATTTGTATGAGTTTTGAAATACGAGAGGCTAATTTGTTTGAATTTGAAAACAAAATTAAAACTCATTTAAAAAAAAATAAAACTATGTCATAAATTTCAACCATAATATGTTCATCTATATAGTCAATCATTCTTCTTATTTTATAGTGTTCAAAACATATAAAATAAAATAAAAAATCATGAACCACTTATTATTCTTCCTCCATTAGTGAAAGTTTGAATCTAATGATTTTCAAATGTCATTATAAAATAATTGTTGTTTATTAGAGTTGCTGCAAAAAAAAAAAAAAAACTTTGGAAAATAATTATTTTGGTCCCTACAATCATACTACAAATTGCAATACATTACTTTTATCATTCCTTTTTTCTTGTTCATTATGCCTCTCATTTGACAACTACTTATTGAGACAACACTTGATAATGAATCTAAACTCTGAAAATGGTATTTCAGTTTGTCTTTGTTCATGTTGTGCCTTAGTTTATGGAAGAAAATTAGAGAAACCAATAAACAAATTTGAGATAATAGTAGGAAAAAATTGAAGAGAAAATTGGGGGACAAAGATAAACAAAAATGGAGAAATCATCTTTAGCAAATGAGTGGTGGTGCATTCTTTAATAGTGGTGTAGGTCTCTTGATGGATGGTGCCCTTCTACAAAATCTATTGCGTTATATAATTGGTCATCTAAGTCTATATGTTTTAACCTCTATGAAATTGCTCGCTTACTAGTAATTTGGTCCCTATAGACATAATAAAATTGCAATGCAATATTGAATTTATCATTCCTTTTTTCTAATTCCTAATACATCTTAAAGAATTAGCTACTGGAAGAACACTTGAGTTTTATGAATGAGTATAGACTATGAAAGTGGTATTTTAATTTGTCCCTCTTTTGCCTCAATTTGGGAGGAAAATTAGAGACATTGGAGAGATCAACCAACAAACTTTGAGATAACATTAAAAAAAAATGGAAGAGAAAATTGGAGAAAAAGAAAAAATGAAAATTGAGAAATTACCTTTTAGCAAATGAAAAAATAATTGTCCAACGTTATTTATAGTTGGGGCAATTCTAACAACAAATTTTATTTTTTACAATAATATTTGAAAATTACTTATTCAAACTACCACATATGAAGGAAGAATAATAAGTAATATATATATATATATATATATATATATATATATTTATATGATTTGAAATCCATGAAATAAAATAAAGAAAATAAATGTTATTGAAAGAATAATATATCAAAAAATGGAAAATGAACAATAATTGATTATATAAATGTATATATTGTCGTTGTTAAGTTGATAAAGTTTCAATTTTATTTCTTTAACAAATTATCCCCTCAACAAATTAGATATATCTTACATGAAAATAAATCGACCACCAAATAAATTTATTACGTAAAAATAAGTTGACCAACAAATAAATTTGTCATATAAGCTGAACTTGATTAACATAAAAAAAAAAATTATATTATTCAACGTATTTCAATTTCTTATTTGCATTTTTTTTAATATATGGGCCTAAATACCAATGTCTATAATTTGATGTGTAATTTGGTGATTGAGTGAATAGATTAAAGTTGAAAATATCGTTTTGCATTGGAAAGAAACAGTTAAATAGGAGAAGAGAATAGCACTGAAGAAGACAAAACAGGAGAAACGAACAATGCGCGCGGCGATTCCAGCCTCCTCAGAAGCTTTTCTATTCCCTCAACCATTACCCATTTCCATTTCCATAACCAATTCCTCCCTTTTATTCTCTCCTCCTTTTCATTTCAACACCACCCTTTCCACCACTACACCTCCCAAACCATGCTCCTTGAGCTTCCACTCCAAGTTTACCCCTTTCATGTATCGCGTTTCCAAACCCAACCCAACCACTTTAAACGCCGATGATTCGGGCAATTTGTTGGTGACAGCGGCTGAGGATATTGAAGAGTCACAATCATTGGCTGAAGATGGTGTGTACATAGAGGTGACGAAGCTGGAGAAGAATTCACGCAGAATCGAGTCTAGGATTTCCATTGACGCTCGGCTTGATACCATTTGGAGCATCTTGACTGATTATGAGAAGTTGGCTGATTTCATTCCTGGTCTTGCTCTCAGCAAATTGATCCAAAAGGGTCACAATTTCGCTCGCCTTTTGCAGGTTATTTCCTCTCTAAACTAAATGGGGATTTTAAAGTTTGCTTTTTTTTTTTTTATTAATTTTGTTGCATGTTTTTGGAATTATGGTTTCCAATACATTTTGTTAATTTTATAATTTTCAAATCATATGTTAGTGTGGTATAATTTGGGCTTAATTCCACTTCTGTTTTTTTATAATTGAGGGAGGTAAAGATAGAGAATTAGAGTGATGCATAGTTTTATTATTGCCTAATATCCTTATTAGAGATTGTTTGTATTGCGCACCACATAGCTCTCACGAGGATTTGTGCTATAAGGTATAGAAGTTCGGTTGCATGTGAAATGAATGCATAGAATGCTATTCCGAAGGACCTGAATTAGGGAGGGACCTTCCTTATGAAGCACGGACATCAGACACGTGTTCGACATAAGACACATCTTAAATTTGAAGTGTTTATGCTATATAGGACCTTTCTCCTTCATTAGGAGAGTCATTTTCCGTGGACTCCATGATGAAACTATAGGTTATTGAGTAACTTGTATAGTTCTAAATAGGGAGCTTCCAAATACACTAGCTAACATCTAACATGTGAAATGGATGCATTAGAATGTTAATGCTCAGTATGAAATGCTGTACTTTGTATTAGCCTCATAGACACCCACAACCACTTCATACTTGAGTTAATATAAGAAAAAAAAAACATAGGGCAACACAATTATGTTTATAAGCATTAACTCTCTTGGAGTGTTAAAGAACATGCATTCTTGAGTGACTCTTTATTTTAAAGATCTGAAGCATCCTACTTCATGATATATGATCCCGTATTGTATTTTATTATAGCCGTCTGATAACCACAGATGGCATGGAAATTATGTAGGCTACAATTGTCGGTGGTAATGATGCATATGTGGCTACGCGTTTAAAGTGTGGGAGTACTGATGTTGGTGAATGATATGTCCACACAATGCAAATTAGTTGGTGCATCATTTTACTTTCAAACTGAGTCAGAGTGATGTTATACTTAGTTTTTTTGTGACCAAAAGACAGCATGTGATTTTTAAGATTAGGTTAAAATCAAGATGTGTAAGAGGGAATTACATCATAGCATAGCCAACTGTATGATTTTGCCTATTTTATTTTCTCTAAGTTACAACCTTTAGAAATTCAATGGTATATCATGATTTTATTTCCTCCTGACCTGAACTACAATCTGATATATTTTCTATGTTTTTTTCATGTTCGCGAATTATATTTAATGTTGTTCCATTATCTTAACAGATTGGAGAGCAGAACTTGGCATTTGGGTTAAAATTTGATGCTAAAGGAGTTATAGATTGTTATGAAAAAGAATTGGAGACTCTTTCATCTGGTATGAAGCGTGATATAGACTTCAAGATGATTGAAGGGGACTTTCAACTCTTTGAAGGAAAATGGTCTATTTTGCAGGTACAATTTTTGTGTCTTGTTGTTAGAACTCTTCTGTATCCAGTGTACAAATCATATACTTCACAAGAACTTTTCAAATGTTGAATTCTTAGGACCGAATTGGTTTGACAAAACTTTTCTGTTTTCCTTTAAAAACGATACCTTACTTTTATTTTGAAAAAATTGTGAAAAAATCACAAAATCAGTTTTTAATTATTTTCACCATTTCCTATGCCGTCTTGGAAAATATGAAACAAAGAATAAAATGTGTCATTTTTGTAATGAAAAGGAAAAATAAGAAAAAATACTAGAAAATTAGGAAAACGTTTTCTTAAATCTAACATAGTCTTAGTTTCTAAAATTAATGGATCGCATCACATCTTGGAAATGAAGTGCATCATATCTTGGAAACTCAAATTTTGAAATTATTTAGGATATTGACCAAGTGGAACCATGACTTATTAGAAACTTAACTTATTGACAGAAAGGGTTCTTGTTTGCTTTTGATTTGACTTTCACCACAATAAACAGCATTCCTCTAAATATATTCAATGCCTTTGTTTTCAAAGATGCTAAGTTTATGAGATTTTAAAACCATATATTCAACGTATTTGTTTGACACACAAATACGATGCTAATCTCCTAGAATTGATGGTTTTGCAGCTGCTCAGCAGTGAAAATCCTGAGGAGTCTCCGATTCAAGAAATTAACACTACACTTTCCTACGTTGTTGATGTTAAGCCGAAGATGTGGTTGCCCGTTCGGCTCATTGAGGGTAGACTTTGCAGAGAGATAAAAACAAATCTTATATCCATAAGGGGTGAAGCTCAGAAAAATACTGACAGAACCGTGAATGCAAATAAATTCGAATGAGTTATGTAAATATCATATCATAGAAAAAATAAACACAAGTCTGTAAAGTTAATTTGGTGTCAATTATCAAATCTTAGTTGGTAAACTTCAAGCTTTACCATATTCTGGTTCTAAAATATCTTCAAGTTCTGCACTGGACCACACTGATATTTTACTTTGAACAAATACCCCTCTTGACTCATTTGAGAAAGTTCTTGTTATTTTTTGTCACTGGCAACAATTCCCAATAGGCCAATACTGCTGAATGTTGACATACAACTATACGAATTTTTTTTCCAGTTGAAACAAATATTAAATGTCAATAAATATTTATCTGCATACTACTAGACTGTATGTCAAAAAATGTGATCCTCGTTAAAGTTATATTGATAGAGTAATAATTTTTAGCTTAAAAATAATGTCTTATTTCTTAGACGTTGCCATTTGATCCGCTCAATGATATCAGCGAGATTATGTAGCATATATGCCCAGAATGCAAGTCATTGGATGAGACAAACTTAACACTATGTATGACAAATAATTAAAATAAAATAAAATTATTTGAGTTACTAGTCATCAACAGCGACTAAGCATGTTGTCATAACCTATGACTCTTTGGCAAGTAGTAGTTGTTGTATATTGCTTAATCAACACTAAGTGGACTTCTACCTTCCTCGTTTCCATTCACTTTCACCGTATACAGTATATAAAATGAAAAGTCCATCGCATAAATAATAGGAAAAAAGCAACTTGAAATTTTTAAATTGAGTACTCGAGACTATAAACCCAAAATGTACTCATTCGGTTTAATTTACAAGTATTTTTTTTTATATTATTTGTATTGTAGAATAGCATGATATGAGTATTATTTAAAATTGTGGTAGCGTAAGATATCGACGAATGAAGTTATTAGCTTATTGGTAATGATTTGACTTTGTAATTCAACAAAAAAATAAGTTTCATTTTCTTAAAATACGGTGGTAAAGTTATTACTTTAATAAATAATAATTCTCCTTGTTTCATATTTAAAAAATAAAAATATATATAATTGAAACCGAATAATTGGTTAGATAATCAATGAATTTTAATTAATAACAACTTAATAAAAAAATACTTAGTTAAAACTCTGTCTCGCACAACTTTTAATTAGATTTTACCAATGTTTTGACAAAAAAAGGTATAGACGAGAAACAAATTTGACTAGTGATGCAAAGGGAACAATATTTTTTATGCATGTCATTTAAACACGTGATGCAACTCTCCCTTTCTTTTTTTTTTAACGAAAATGATGCAGCTCTCCCTTTTTATTTATTTATGACGATTATAGATTAAAAAAAAACCATAAAATGAGAGGAAAATATATTGAATCGTGAATAAAAGATGCATAAATTTTATATAAATAATATGTAACAACTCGTTAGAATAACTAAGTACTTATCTATCGTATTTAATTTGTATAAATAACTAATAAATAAAGATATCTAACATACTAAGATATGTAATTCTCTCAAGTTAGAACATTTTTAATACACTTTGAACTTGAAAAATCCTAAAAAAAAATGTTAGAAAAGACATCGAAGAAAAAATATGATTTTTGTATTTGACTATGCCAATTAATGATAGAAAGACAAAATTGTGTTTAACCATTTAACGTATAATATATTTGTTTGTTTTGGATGGAAGGACAATAAGGCTAAAAATAATGTATTTTGCTTAATAATTCATTTATTTATAGACATAATATAATATGAATTACGACTAAAAGAAATAATGAATTTTGTAAAATGCCACTAAAAGAAAGAATAGATGTTGTATAATGCAAATTAAATTTAGAAGAAATAATGAATTTTATAAAATGCTAATCATAGTAAGTATAAAAAATTAATAAATACATCACCAAATTTTTTATGTTATTGAAAAACTTTGATAAATATTAATTGTACAACGTAATAAGCAATCTTGCATTGCTCCATATCATGTTTTTAGTGTTTCTTTCTACTAAATTTTGATGTGTTTTTATAGTGTCAAATTGAAATAATCCCTTACATATTTGGATTATGAGGTTGGTTATTGTGTTTTCTTAATAACAAATTATATATAATCAACCATTTTATTTATCATAGAATTAGAATGTATGTACTTATAATACTTTTTTTGAAAACTCACTACATTTATTCATTGAGTTGGAGTATTGATTATTTGTTTTTGTCATTATTATTTATATTTTGCAATAATGAATGTTGAATTAAATATGAAGCACTAGAGTATCGATGAAAGAAAAAATATAATCGAAAAGTAAAAAAGATGCTTCAATAAAAATTTCTCAATAAAATATTGAGATGGTAAGAGTTTAGCAAAATACTTATATCTGGTACTATATTATAATTCTTGATAAAAAAAATAATAAAAAATATATTAAAGTAACAGAGAATTGTTTAAATCTATCAAATGATTCCTAAGATTTATATAATCAATATGTAATAACGCATTATACCGATTAAGTAAGTATTGTATTTATGTTGTATAACTAGCAGGAAAGCAAATATATCTAATAGTTAGATACCTAACATTTTTCGTCACCTTCGCGAAGAGAGGACAAACTAGTCTATGCTGTTAATTAATTACTACGTACTATAAAGTGGTTTTGGAACATTAAAAAAGATGGATATTATCATCGTCACTCCTCAGATATATTCCTTTAGCTAGCTGCTCCGTTTTTGTTATAACTTCTATGCTTTGTTATTTCATTTTTTATTTTTATTAATAAAAAAAAAGTCATTTTATTTTATAATTATCATGTGTCCATAGTGTGACCATTCTCACAGGATATGGTGTTATTTGATTCACGTGGATGGTTATATTGCATAATTGTCGTCTTGCTTCCTTATATCCGTGTATTAAAATAAAGAATTTTCTCAGCGAAGACTTTCATCCAATATAATATATCAACTTCGTGAAATAGATCTATTCTAATAGTTAATTACTAACCATCTCACGTTGAGTGTTTTTAATTTTGCATGTATTAGAAATATTGTTAAATAAAAGAGAATAATAATTTTATTAATTATTTTTATTAATAATTGATGTATTTTAATATTATAAATATGAATAAAGTAAAATATAATCTTTTGTAAATAATGTACATAATAATATTAATTAAATGTTAAACTTAAAAAAAATTATATTGAACTTAAAATAATATTCATTTAAAGACAAATTTATTTTGTTATTTCTTCCACATATCTACTTTATTAATCATACATTTGTGCAATTCCTGGGGCAACATCATGCAAATTTGTTTTTATTGTTAAGAATATATATTTTGTGTTAGAGATCATAAAATTATATAGTTAGAGATAATTGCTATTAGTTAGAAATAATTGGTATTAATTAATTTGTTAAGTCTGTATTAATTGTATTTTTGTTTTAAAAATAATAAAGTAAGTTATAGTTAGTCAGCAGTACGTAGTTAGTTTCTTAAGTCTATGCTTACCTTATATATAAGATATTTTGCGAATTCTTTTAATATATTTTTACGTTAATATGAAATATTATAAGGATTTTTTTTTATCAAGCTCTCAAGTTTACTTTAAATATAAAATTTATTAATTTTTTTAATATATTTTTAATCGTTAATATGAAATATTATAAGGAGTTTAATTATTTTTTTTATCAAGCTCTCAAGTTTATTTTAAATATAAAATTCATCTTTAATCTTATTATTCTATTATTTCTAACATGTATTAGAATTTATTTAATATTTTTTGTGCTGCCTATTATCAGGTTTACTGCTAAAGCATCACTCATGTCACACTTAAATATTCAGTCTTCGACGTGAAAAAGATGTGTTAAGAGTCTCATATTAAATGAATAAAATTAGACAAAAATATTTATAAATGATAGATATTCATAAAAATTGATTTTACATAGTTGTATAGAATCAAATACAAATTTTAAAATTTATCATTTAGATTATGTTTCACCCATAAATTAAATGATATATGATAGAACTTATTATAATAAAAATAAACTTTTAAGTGATGCAAGATTATCTTATTTCAACACATTATACACACCATATAAAAGCCAGAGTAAGGACCACCCATATAGTTTGCCTTAATTAACGTCATAGCTTAGTTGGTTTGGTTGTTGTGGAGCAGTTGATGTTTATTATGGAATCGGTGATCATGTTTTGATCAGGACTTTTATTTTACATATGTATTATTTATTCATTTAATTTTCTATTATTTGTCACTACTAATCAATCACTACATCCAATGACCATGCAGTGTCTGTTAAGTAAAGTACGCATTGGGAATTCTTTACATGATTTATATTTATTCATGTTATATGTAATAGTTTAGATTAATTTGGCCGTCGCACTCCTATAGTCCAAAATACATTCATGCAAGTAATCCTTAAAAAAGCAATAGAAGAAGAAGAAGAAGTTTTGTTTTTTAATCAAAGGAAAAATAAAATATTTATAGGTTTTTCTGTAATTGAAAATTTCACTCTACTTGTTATGCTCGTGGTTATAAATAGTGATGGAGAAACAAAATTTTATATTATTCAAAAATATTAATTATTCATTATAAATTTGAAGACTACTTATACTTACATTAATTAATAGATTTAAATATAAAAATTACTTGAAATTTTAACAATAATATTATTTGGAAGTATAATTTAATAACTCTCCTGAACTCTTTATATTTATATTTGAGATAATTATTTAATTAAAGTCAATTCATAGTTAAATTTTGTAAAACACATTTATTTATTTATTTATTTTTTTATAAAATTAAATTCGATCGAAACATTGCTGTAGTCGAAAGATAAAAATAAAAAGTGTTATTAATTTTTGTTAGTTTCATGACATTGACGTATAACATTTTCCTTTATTATAAACATTTCAAACATGGTCATGTATAATGGACACAAGTAATATAATTTTTTCACTATACACACAATTATTTTCTATTCTTAGATCAATAAACCCTATACTTAATATAGAATTCATTAATCTAATATAATTAAAATAAACTTATATACGACGATGCAAGAATTATCTCATCCGTGGTATTGATTTTCAACTAAATTAAGTAAGAAGTGACATGCACAAATAAAAGGAATAACATTTGAAAAAAATGGAAACGAAGACAAACTTGTCTAGGAAATTATTATTTTATGGCCACATGGCCGATTACAATGAAGCAAAGAACAAAAGGCAAATAATGACTAATAAGTTGTCAACTCGTGATCTCTTTTTTTATTATTAAAATTTATTTGAAGTCACAAGCTAGCAAGGCAAGAGAAAAGAAAAGAAGTATAACTTGACGTACGACGTCATTTTGTTTTCAAATAAAGTTTTTTGATTCACTTTCTTGATGAACATAATTTACAGGACATGATCGAATAATGTTGTCAAAGTGGATTTATAAATAATCTCTATGCTTCAAAAAATGGTCAAAATGAGTTTAAGAAAATGTGAGGGACTGTGTCCCACAGCATCCTATACTTTCAATCTCATTGATGAGAATGATGATAGGATACGGCTTATTTATTGACTTCAACGGCATCAAAACACACACCACTATACCATCAATCATTCTTATTTACTAGAGAAAATCCCAATCAATCAATAAACAAAAATATATCAGTAGCTGACTTTCAACCTAATTATTTTATTAATTTCCATTTATATTCATTCCCCCCCCTTTTTTTTTATGATTCTTTTTAGCTCTTGGACATGTTTATAATATTTATTTGCTTTATTATTAATATGAAATCTTGTAGTAGTTTATTATTTATTGATTTTAGTTTTCAAATAATCAATTTAATGTGCTATAATATTTTTATTTCATCACATAATGAAATTTATTTCCAAATATTATTTTTTAGTAAATTACACCTTTCTATATATTTTATTGTTATTCATTTTGTAATATATTGTTTGCATACTACAAATATATAATTATGCAGATAGAAATTAAACATATGAATTCAATATAAACTGCACTTAATCATATAATTAAAACTGTTGGATCTTTATTGGAAAGATGAATGTCAAAAACAGAAAAGAAAAAAAGGAGATAAAAATAGAAAATATGAGCATCTCCAGAAACAAAAAGCTTGTATAATTTAGTAACAGCTTTTACCCTCCGAAACTATTTGAAAACCCCAAGAAAAGAAATAGACCGTCCTTGATGAACTAAACGCTGATTCTTCATCATCAAAACCAAATCTCCAATTATTTTTATAATAATAATAATAATAATATAATATGTTTTTCATTTTAAATATCGCAGCCAAAAAAGCCCATAAATTTTCCTCTTTGTCTCAATCTATGTTCTCCCCCTTTTTTTCAACACATACACACAACACTCTTACTACTTCATAGTCCATTTCCACACTCGTTCTCAATTTTATACCCTGTCACACTCAACCTAGTGGTGCCTATGTTTTTATGATTCAATATCACGGTTCTTTCCTGCGTTTCGTTTATTTATCAGATTCCACCAATAAAAACAAAAATAATACATTTTTTTTTTTACAAATGAATGGCGAAACGGGTTTTTGTGTTTGTTTATGGTGCTCTTAGATCTGTTCACGAGTTTCTTCGATCTACCTCCTTTTACCCACGAGGTTAGATCACTGCGTTTTTACAAAATTGATTTTTTTTTTGTTCTTTGATCTGCACCCTTTGAGGTAAAGAGTGTTTTTTTGGTTCCATTTTATGTTACTATTGTTGGAAAATTCATATGGAGTTGTTGGGAATTTGATGATGATGCATGGTCAAGTGAGTAATAATGGGGTGGTTGTGGGGTTTGATGGGTTTTTAAGGACTTGGGTTTCTCGTTTGTATTTGTATTTGTTGAGGGTGTTAAGGTTTAGGAATCTTAGGTTGTGTTGTTTTGTGCAATAATGGGTAACGGCACTTCTCGTGTTGTTGGTTGTTTGGTTCCATTCAATGCCAAAAATGGTGTTGATTTGGAATTTTTGGAGCCATTAGATGAAGGTTTAGGCCATTCCTTTTGTTATGTTAGGCCAAACATTTTTGAATCTCCTGCTATTAGTCCATCAAACTCTGAGAGGTTTACTGTTGATTCAAGTACACTTGATTCTGAAACCTTGAGTGGATCCTTTAGGCATGATAGTATGGAGGATTCTAATGGTATGCATAATAAGCAGGTTAAGAATTTCCCCGAAACTACCTTTAAAACCATTTCGGGGGCTTCTGTTAGTGCTAATGTATCCACTGCAAGAACTGGTGGTAACCAGAGTGCATTTTTTGCTGGTGATGTTTTGGAACCTGCTGCATCATTTGAAGGAACTGCTTCATTTGCTGCGATTCCTTTGCAGCCGGTTCCTCGTGGTTCTGGACCTTTGAATGGCTTTATGTCTGGTCCTTTGGAGAGAGGGTTTGCGTCGGGTCCATTGGATAGAGGTGGTGGTTTCATGTCGGGGCCGATTGAGAAGGGAGTTATGTCAGGTCCTCTTGATGACACTGATAAATCCAACTTTTCGGCTCCGCTTGCGCGTGGTCGTCGGAGGCCGCGTCTCCAAAATCTCATGAGAAGTGTTAGTGGACCGATGAAGAACACGTTTTCTCGAACGTTCTCTAAGCGTTCCATGGGTGGAAGTTGGATGCAAAGGTTAATATTTCAACCGGTTAGTCAATTCGCGTGGAATTCCCGAGACACAAAGTGTAGGCCGGAAGTGTCTAGGAACTGTATTGATGTTGGACCGTATGAAACTGAGTATAAACACACACATAATTTGCAGTGGGCTCAGGGAAAGGCCGGTGAAGATAGGGTTCATGTAGTGCTTTCTGAAGAACAAGGGTGGTTGTTTATCGGGATATATGATGGATTTAGTGGACCAGATGCTCCTGATTTTTTGATGAGCAATCTTTATAGATTTATGGACAAAGAATTGGAAGGTTTACTTTGGGATTATGAAGATAATCCTGTTGATCCACTTAAACCTGAAGTCCCTGAAACTGTAAAATCTACCGTTGCTCCAGAATGTAGTATACCGGAAATGTCGGATGCTCATCGTACTAATTCTAATCATGAATGTTTTGAAGAAGCTTCTTGTCCTGAATCAATCAAGGATGAATCATTTAAGAGTGAGATAGTTGAGGAAAATGCTGAAGTTAATGGAAATGTTGAACGCCAGTTATCTAATTGTGGAAGTAACTCGTTGCCTGTTCCTAATTCTGCTCAACTTGAAAAGTTGACTGGAAAAGGTAGAAAAAGTTTGAGGCTTTATGAGTTACTTCAAATGGAATCTTGGGATGATCAAGGTTTTTTGTCAGACTCGG
This sequence comes from Cicer bijugum, assembly GCA_037974875.1. Classification (NCBI taxonomy): domain Eukaryota; kingdom Viridiplantae; phylum Streptophyta; class Magnoliopsida; order Fabales; family Fabaceae; genus Cicer; species Cicer bijugum. The sequence continues at coordinate 680,178 of JBBPBT010001129.1, forward strand.
GACAATGTAAAGATTCTTCAGTTTTGAAGGAGTCAAAACTAGATTCACATATGAGACCTTGCTTGTCTAATGTAAGAGAAAATGGTTCTAGACATCAGGATGAAGGCCCCTCTACATCAGGAGAAAATGGAGGCAGTAGGTTTGGTTCAACTGACCAGGAGCACGAAGCTGTTTTTTCTGTTTCGGGATCTAGGTGGAATTCAAAAAAATCATTTATCAGTGCAAAAATTAAAAGAATGTACAGGAAGCCAAAGTCCTTGTGTAAGAAACTTTTTCCTTGGAGTTATGATTGGCATAGGGAGGAAAGTTGCATTGATGAGAAAATATTTGAAGCCTCAGGGCCTATTAGAAAATGCAGGTCCGGAGTAGATCATAATGCAGTTTTAAGCGCAATGGCTCGGGCTCTTGAAAGAACAGAAGAGGCATACATGGAAATGGCGGAGCGTAATCTGGACAAAAATCCAGAACTTGCTATTATGGGATCATGTGTTCTAGTGATGCTGATGAAGGATCAAGATGTTTATGTCATGAATCTGGGAGATAGTCGTGTGATTTTGGCTCAAGAAAGATCAAACGATCGTCATCCTAATTCATGTTCTGTCAAGGATGACGCAAGGCATAGAAATAGATCTAGAGAGTCATTAGTACGCATGGAGCTTGATAGGATTTCAGAGGAGTCACCAATTCACAACCATAACAATCATGTTAACAAGATGAACAAAAACCGTGAGATATCCTTTTGCAAATTAAAAATGAGGGCTCTGCAACTTTCTACGGATCACAGCACTGGTATCGAAGAGGTGTGTCCTCTCTCCCTGTTTATTTGTGAATCGAATAGTTTGCAATGCTTATTTCGAGATCTGAAAAAATTATGGTCAAATAGATTTCTATGTCTAATTTCACCAGCTACTTATTTGGAGATCTCTGAAAAAATCATGGTCAAATCTTCTAGTCTAGTTATAAAATTTCAGCAGCTAGTTTGACTTGACTTTTTGTATTATGTCCTGCTTCATGGTGCCTGCTAATATATGTTGATAATTTGTTTATTTAGAATTAGCATGTTTACTATACACTAGTTGCTAACTGCATTGATGAGTACGATCAACAACAGTATGTCATCTTGCATTCACATAAAGAATCCAATTGCACACTAGAAAAGCTGTTAGTGAAAATATGAAAAGTGAAATAACGTGTTACTAAATGGTGAAATCATTTCTACGTACAGTTCTTTAGATAAGATCATATGTGTTTTGCAAGTTATTTTGCCAAATATTTCTGATATTCTGTGGTGTCTCAAATTCGCCAACAAGAATGTCAATCCAATGCCATTAAACACAAAACCCTAAAATACAAACTATTTACTAGAGATAAAACTTCAATAGTATCTGATAAATGTGTCATCAATTTTAATTTTCAATTTCTGATTCCTGCAGGAAGTTTTCAGAGTAAGAGCAGAACACCCTGATGATAGTCAAGCCATATTAAACGATCGAGTGAAAGGACATTTAAAAGTTACGAGAGCCTTCGGTGCCGGGTTCTTGAAGAGGGTCAGTTGATCATCTGACTTTGACACATCTGTAATTCTGTTTGCTGTAGTTTATAAGCAGGGAGTCCACTTGCTTCTATATTTTTCCATAACATACAGAAAACATATGGTGAATAGGTTTATACATTGTAATAGTGTGTATCTTAATTAAATTTGTGGACAAATTGGTAAAAAGTGCACCTTGAATCATACAAATGACTGGGCCGGAGTTCATGTGTGTGATAGCCAAACCATATAATGTGGGTAGCAGTGTTGCCAATCACAAAAAATAGCGGTTTATTCAAATTCTGCTACGCTATAGTGCTACAGCTACTATTTTACAGCAGTTTGTACTAAATCGTGTATCGTACTAAAATATACAATAGCGTTAGCGTGCCACAATAGTCACTATTTGACAACAGTAGTTGGTTGTAATGGGTGAAATAGTCAATGTTGGATTGATCACATTGTTGCTGCTGAGGGTTAGTCTAGTTTAAAGGGAAAGAGAATGGAGGAAAAGGTAGAACAGTGGATCAGCGGGTTGGATTATGTTATAGCACAATTACTTTTACAGACAAAAGCTTCTAGGAGTGTCTTAGACATATTAAATATTGCATTGTATCAAACACATTTTCTAATTGATAATTACTTGTAGTTGTGAAGATTAATTTGTTTGATGATTATATATGATTCTTCAGGGTGGAATAAGCATTAAATGTGGAAAAAATCTTTTATATATGTTTACATTGTGAATTATATGGCCTCAAGCTAGCCATGCATTGTTTGGAGGATAACAAATAAGATCTTATGTATAACTTGCAGTTTTTATTTGTTGCCTAATGTGGTGAAATTATTCAGACCTTTTCTAACTCTTATGTTGTTGTGGTATAGCCGTCTTTTAATGAAGCTCTACTGGAGGTGTTTCAAGTTAATTATGTTGGCTCTGCACCTTACCTAAGTTGTACTCCTTCTGTTCTTCACCACCGACTTTCCTCAAGTGATCGATTCTTGGTGCTCTCCTCTGATGGGCTTTACCAATATTTCAGTAATGAAGAGGTAGTTGCTCATGTCACATGGTTCATGGAAAATGTCCCAGAAGGTGATCCTGCACAATACCTTATTGCAGAGCTTCTCTTCTGTGCTGCTAAAAAGAATGGTCAGTTGCTTTGCCTTCCTTACTCCTTCAACTTGGCTTCCATTTCAAGTTTTACATAAACTGTGTCTGGATAAGCAATTGACAAACATGATTTGGATGAGCTTGATTTTATAAAAAAATAATTCGATAAAAGTGAGTTTAGAGGGAAGTGTAGAATTGGTTTTGATATGTTTGGTTTTGTCTGGATATTTTTATTCTAAAGTTTAGTTTGATGTAAACCTTAAACATTTTTCATCCAAACTCAAGTTGTTTTTATTACTTTTAGTTAAACTGAGGTTTGGAACCAAAATAAGTATATATTTGGCTCCACTTTTGGAGGAGTCAAAATTTGTTTTAGATGTGGAGAATTGATTTTGACATGGATGGTTTTTCTCGAGTTGAATTGAATCTGCCTCAAGAATTAATTCTAACTTGAAGCTATAATTTTTAGTTTTTGACTCATAACGCGATTTTTACCTTCAAATTTATTTTTTAACTGAATTTTATACGAATGTATCTAAGCATAAATTACTCTACAATCAACTCAGTTTTAACTAAAATCAAAATTTGTCACTGCAGACAAGTGCATCTTTGGTTTCAATTTTTGGAGGCAAAATCAATTCTCGAAGTATAGAGTTGATCTGAACATATTTAGGTCTTTTCGAGTAGAATTGTTTTTGCCTCTAGAATAGAATAGATAGTGTTTTAAAGCTTTTGACTCCAAGATTGAGTTTTAGCTTCAAATTTATTGTGCAACACATATTTAAGCAAATGTATCCAAACATAAACAAACATCCTTTCATTTAACTTAATTTAACAAAAATCAGTTTTACAAAATTAATTTATTCAAAATTAATTTTCATCACCACAAAAGCAAACATGCACGAGAAGACAGTTGATTTTGAGACTTGCCATCCAGAATCCAAACACAATCATTCTAGTCCATACATCTTTATTAAATTATCATTTTTACTTGGGTGGCCATACAATGTTAAGACTAAAGAGCAATTACACATGCATTCTTTCATCCTTTTCCATGAAGAGTAAGCTGCCACGGAGGGTATCCTAATAAGTAGTCATATCTAGTCCCTCTACAAGAGACTTTTTGTCTTTATTCTGAATTCGTCACAACATCCCTACAGCTGCACGGTACAGTAGCTGTGGATACCATTAGATCTAGGCAGCTGCACCGCATGGTGCTGCAGTCGTAGGGAATCAAACCACCATATTATAGAGGGACTTATTTTCGTCCGGGTTATGGTTTAGTACTTATTACATTCTTATTACAACCTCAATCCTATTAAATGATATTTCATGTCCACCACAATTCCTTGTCTAAACATTTTTAATATATTAAAGGATGGTAAATTAAATATCTGAAATTTCATATCTAATATGTTTCTTCTTTTAATTTGCAGGAATGAACTTTCATGAATTGCTTGATATTCCTCATGGAGACCGACGTAAATATCATGATGATGTTTCTGTCATGGTGGTTTCTTTGGAGGGAAGGATTTGGAAATCATCAGGATAAATAAATCCTTTTAATTTTCTTCCTTTTATAAATGCTTCTCTGTTTTATTTTTTGCTAGGTTCCCTCATATATTTGCATATTTCTCTTGATATTGAAACAATTTTGGGCCAGTTAAATTATTTTAGAAATCCAAAGTAGTCTCTTAATTTATATTTTCTTATTCTAATCCACCGAAATTAGGGTTGTTGACCTCAGTAGGCTTCACAAGGTATCATGGTTGTAATTAGTCTCAATATTTTTGGAATGCAATATGTTTCAGAAACTCAACTTCTTAAATGTGGTGACCTAGCTGGCGCATCCGTGCATATATTTATATTTATATTGACAGTAAATCAATTAGTACAAATGAGCTGTGTTGACATAAGTTGAGAGTTTGATTCAATGATATACTCTCTCCTGTCATTAATATAAATAAAAAACTAAGAAAATAAGTTATATGCGATTAATTTTCTTGATTTTATGTAAAATATAAATTAAATTTATTAAATTGACCAGTTTTAATATCACACACTCAACTATTTACATTAAATATTTTTAAATTACCTCTAAAGTTATTCTTTATTGTTCTGAACTATTATTCTCCAAGTTTCCCATATCTCTCATAAATCATTCTCCAAGTTTCCTTGAAAATTAAATAAACACAAATAAAAAGAAATCTAGCTGCGCTCAAAGAGTGACAATGAAAACTCCTTCACATATAATAGATTTTTCTAATTCATAATCTATCTAGAATAGAAGCATAGAACATTGAAAGCAACATTGGAACTGATCCATTCCTCAAGGTTGCTCACATTCGGTATTTGGTGCCAATCTTCTAACTCAATTTCTCTTATTACTTTTATCCATGTGTGTCATAAGAAGCATGCCAAAATCACATAAGAAAATACACCTAAATTTTAAATTGATAATAAAAAGTTGTTACCAAAAGAAATAAAAAAAAAAAGATAGAAGTTGGTCTCAGTACTACTATGCATGATATATCAATGAAGTTTAGATCTGCTTAATTATTATGACCTTACGTAACATCTCTCACCAAACCTCTTTTCATTGGATTGTCAATGTTCACATTTTCCCAGCAACCAAATAAGCTATAATTTGTATGTTGATTTCAATCCACATTAATTCCACACGTATAGTTATCTTTCTAGTAAAGACTTTTTACTAAATTGCTTTGAATTTAAGTTGAAGGACTTTATACTATACCATCACATTTGGTCCATCTACTCTCAATAACAACCATTGCCTGTGCCATATATAAACAGAACCTTATTGCCATATTTATCAACATCCAACTCAATACTTTCCTCTCTTCTCTCTAGCCAAATTATATTATATAATAAACACTTTTCTGTTTCCATTCATTATTGATCTAGCACATTAACCATGTCACCTACAAATTGGACAATTTTGATCATTTTGTCTTGTGCCATCTCATTTACCATTGCTTCTGATCCTGATACACTTCAAGACCTCTGTGTAGCTCTTCCCTCTTCAGGTAATGTATAGCTTAGTATATATTATTATCATTTAACACTAGAAGAAAAAGTTAAATTACTAATAGAAATTAAAAACACGAACTTGATTCCCTTATGTGCTAAAGTATATAGAGGCCTATATGGATTGACTTATTTGAATTCTTTTGAGACTATTTAGAAGAGTCTATAAAAAGAACTAATGACATGTCCGCAAGCTGTTACAACTTATTTCTATAAGTTTTACATCATAGTTTGTGAAAACAATAGTTTATATGACATCAGTTTGAGTTTGTTGTACTTTTATAATAAATGTTTGTGCAGTAAACACTTAATTAAACTGTTTATCCTAACAGACTTAGATTGAAGTATCAAAACTATATTTTGGAAAATCATAACAATATATGCTGTGTATTATTGACAGGTGTTAAGGTGAATGGATTTGCCTGCAAAGCTGAGACAAATGTAACAGAGGCTGATTTCTTTTTTGGTGGTTTATCCAAACCTGGAATTATCAACAACACATTAGGATCTTTGGTTACTGCAGCCAATGTTGAAAAAGTTCCAGGACTCAACACATTAGGTGTGTCTTTATCAAGAATAGACTACAAACCTAGTGGTCTTAATCCACCACACACACACCCTCGTGCTACAGAAATTGTTTTTGTCCTAGAAGGTGAATTAGACGTTGGTTTTATCACTACATCAAATAAACTCATTTCTAAGTCCATAAAAAAAGGTGAAATATTTGTGTTCCCAAAAGGGTTGGTTCATTATCAGAAGAATAATGGAGATAAAGCTGCTTCTGTGATTTCTGCTTTTAACAGTCAACTTCCTGGTACTTTTTCAATTGCTTCAGCTCTGTTTGCATCAACACCAACTGTGCCTGATGATGTTCTTGCTCAAGCTTTTCAAATTGATGCTAAAGAGGTTGACACAATTAAGACCAAATTTGCTCCTAAGAAGACTTAATTTTATTTATGATATTCAAGTTTCTTTGTTTTCAACCAGCTTTTTCTGGTATTTTGGTATAATAATTCTTTTGAAAGGTTTTGATTATTATTATTGTACTTGTACCATTTATGGTGTTGCATTTTGCTTCTTGATATGGAATTGAGTGTAAAATAAATGTATCGAAGATTATAGTACGTGTTGATAATAATGCAAATTCTATATGAAGTAGAATGTGTCACATTTTATGTGGGATATATGGTTTCATTTCTTTTGTCTGTGGTTAACTGCTTTTGTAGTAAGCACTGAACTGAGATTGTAACTTTATCACCTCGCTTTCTCTTTCATTATGGTTGGATGTTAAATCAATATGGTAAGATGCATACATCTTAAAATTGAAGCCCTCAAAGTAGGTACTTTGATAGAAAATGGATTTCATTCTTCGAGGCCATCTACAAATAAAAATAGGCATCGTATAGAATATAATAAATATAAATAAATGAATCATTAAGCTATTTTCCAATGATTAATTCGGTGGTTGGGTTAGGACAAGAAAAAAGTATTGAAATCTAAATAAAACTCTAAAAGAATGTCTTCATAAGAAAAGTAGAGGCCTTAATAATGCTAATAATAACATTTAATTAATTTTATTTAAATATCACCTTTATTGCTTTTTAAGATATAAAAAATGTTCAACTATATTAAGTGGAGTTCTAATAATAAAGACTTAAGGGGCACGGAGTGGCTTCAATGAGATAAACTATATTTATACTAAATACAACGAGTTACTTTTTTAAATGTGTTCTTGAGACAAACAATTAAAAAAAGAATATATTTCCCAAAAAATGCAACTTTGCAACAAATTTCCACTCTGAACACAAGAACACATTTATACAACAAGCATTTTATCTTCAATGAATTCGAATTGCAATTTTGAGCTAACTTCACCAAATTGCATTGCAGTAAATCAGTAACCGAATTGAAATTAAAAAAAAACAAAACAAAACAAAAACGTAATGGATCCAATTCGAATTTCGAAAAAGTTAAGTGACCATACTGAAAATTAAGAAAAATAGATAACGGTGTACTTTAGCCCCAAAAAGAAGAAGCATATGATGAATTACAACAAAACAATGGAAGATTTGAAAAAAGAGCAGCCGCGAAGAAAAAACTACCGAAAGAGAAGTCTTCCAAATCCAACAGACGAACAAAACCAACTCCCACAAGAAAACAACGATTCCGATGACGAACGAGAAAGAAGGTTTTTTTCTCCCTCTTTTTAATTTCATTTCACTTCCAAATTTTACTTTAGGGTTTTCGTTTCACCAATTATAAACTAAATTTAAATCACAGATTGGCATTGGAAGAGATTAAGCTTCTTCAGAAGCAGAGGGAAAGGAAATCAGGAATTCCTGCAACCCTAACTTTGCAGCAATCTCAGCCTGGAATTTCCGGCGGTTTAGCCGCTAAAACCGTCGATAAGAACGATGGCGATGGCGGTGACAAGGACGACCTCGTTCTTCAAGATACTTTTGCTCAAGAAACTGCTGTTATGGATGAAGATCCCAATATGTATGTTGTGTTTATGCTTAGGATTGAATTTGAGTTTTTCAAGTTAAGTTGTTTGATGCTGAATGTTGATTTATGAATGAACAGGGTTAAATATATTGAGCAGGAATTAGCGAAGAAGAGAGGTAGAAATATTGATGAAGCAGATCAAGTTGAGAATGAGTTGAAACGTGCTGAAGATGAACTATATAAAATACCTGATCATCTTAAAGTTAGTACTTTTCCTTTTGTTTTACAATGTTTCACTGTTTTTTTCTTCTAGTTTCTAGCATCTGGTAATACAGTGTGCAGTGTAGATTAACTTCTGGTTAATAAGCATATAGATGTCTATTTAGAAGTTAAATGAAAGAGCTTTTGAAGGAGTTTATATGCAAAAGCTCATTTAAACTCATAGGAGAAGTATTGGTTAAAAAACTTATAAATTATTACAAGATTCTAGTAATATTTTTTGTACTAGTGGTTTTTGAGAAATTTATCTACCGACTCTAACTGTGCACCACCTTTTCCCAGCTTCATCTTTTTTCTTCTTCTTGTTTTAAATATATTGTGTCTTGTCAGGTAAAAAAGCGTAATTCAGAAGAAAGCTCTACTCAGTGGACTACTGGTATTGCCGAGATCCAGCTTCCAATAGAGTAAGCTTTCTCATATTTTATTTCCATGGGCATATTTGCTGTTTGAGTTATTTGTAGAAGAAGCATTTAATAATCTAGCAATATTTACACATTTTTCTTTCAAGTTAATTGTTGGCAATGTCTGATTATCAGGGTGATAATTTTGTCTGTATTGGTACTCGGTGCCTGCAGTTGTAAACGAGCAATTAAAGAAGATGTGAATTTGACTTTTTGGTTGAAAAATTCTTTTCTCAATGATATAATCCAGATGATTCATCTTGTCATTGGTTTCATTGCTTTTTTAATTGTAGTGGTTTCTCTTTTCTGATATGTTGCCAGTACTTTTTTGTCTCTGTTTAATGTTTCTATATGATGTGTGTTAATGCGTTTGTATTTTGTGTTTGCAGATATAAATTGAAAAATATTGAAGAAACCGAGGCTGCCAAAAAGCTTCTGCAGGAAAAGAGGCTTATGGGTCGAACAAAGTCTGATTTCAGCATTCCATCGAGTTATAGTGCTGATTATTTCCAGCGTGGCAGGGATTATGCTGAAAAACTTAGACGAGGTAACATTTTCCGTGATGATTTCATTATAGATTACATATGTATATTTACTCGTTTACTGTTAGAATACTATGTCATTGTCAGCCTTGATTTAGTTATCAATGACTTCATCTTTTGCCTTTGCCTCTCATTCCAATCACTGACCTGAAAAGCAACTAATTTGCAGACCATCCAGAGTTGTACAAAGAGAGAAGTATACAGGAAGATAGTTCTGCATCCAAACAAAACGATTCTAGCAGTGATGCTGCTGGAGCAGTACAGAGGCAAGCTGCAACAGACCAATTCATGCTAGAGCGTTTCAAGAAACGTGAACGTCACCGTGTGCGGAGATAACATAAATGTGATATGGGTGCCATGTTTTATATCAGTGCGGGCAAGATTGTTGTTTGAAAAAGAGCTGCAGAACATGCATCTGCTAGTGGCCTGTGAAGAAGTATCAAGAATGTATCGTTTCAGCCAAAGCTTAGACGAACCTTGTCTGATTTACTGTGGCCTATACTGAGGCAACAACAGGACTATGATGATTAGACCATCTTTGGTCATCAATAACTTGCTGTTAGCCTGTAAGATATGGTATGAACTTGTGGCAGGGCTAGAATGTCGACGGTGCTAAATAGGATGGGTGCTTTGTTAGGCAAACTGTATTATTATACTGAAATGATATTCAGAATATTTTTCCATTGAAAAAGTTGCTTGTTTCGGGATGACTCTCAGTCAGTCGCCCTTCTAATTGACCAATTCATTGTTTTTCTGTTTTCTTCTACAATGTCTGCTATTTGCTTTGCCTTGTGACTCGTGGCACTATTATATTAAAAAAGTTATAAGCAGTGCATTTTAAATACGGCTCACTTGACATAAAACTCAATATTACTTTGAAGTTTATACTACAATAGTTTGTAATCCAAAATGCAATATAAGGATAAAGAATACTGGTAAGGCTAGCTTCATTTGTTGGCTTACATATTTGCTCAATTTCGTTTTATAGGGAGGGGAAAAAATTACCCATGTTACTGGGTTTTATCTACAAATGGTTCTGTGTTTGTAAAAAGAAATGTTTGTCATGACACAACAAAAGAGTAATCAAGGCAATATGTAGATTTTGAATTTGAAATATTTTTGTTGTTGTTGAGGAGATTTATACATGTTTTTTAAAGACTAAAGATATATTTTGGTGCATAAGAAAAAGAAAATATGTTGGTAGTGACTAAATTTATTGCATTCTTTAACTCAAAGAACTAAATAGTCCAATCCTTACAAATTTGGTGACTAAAATAGTGATTCATTTGTAACATCTCTACCCTTCTTCTACACTGAATAATATTATTTTATGAGCATTGTTTCAGTCAGAACTGAACCTTGCTGATAAAAGACTGGCCAAATCTCCAACCAGACGGTGCCACATTAATAGCTGTGTGGATCTTTCCATTACTGAGTTGGACTCTGAATGACAAGCTTTGACCATTTAGATAGCTTAAGCTTTGCCAGTTAACACCCCAATTCCTTGACATGGTTTCCCATTTCCTCATTTTTGACCCTTTGATCCAAACTTTTGAGATATCCCCTGGCCCCCCTACGTTGCTTATAAGCACTAGTTCAAAAAAGTCTTTCCCATTGATTGTAAATCTGATTCCTCCACTTCTTTTGCACCCAACTCTGCATAGATACAACACAACATTGTGTGCAATATTAGTTGGCGAGCTGTATAAATCAGCGACAATCTATGAAACTCCAGACACACACTTATACCGACTCGTAAACAATAAAATAATTTAAGAAAATCAAAGCAATAAAATTAATATACACTTAAATGCACTTTTAATCCTCTTATTTTTTTCAAAATTAACTTTTAATCATCTTACTTCTAAAATTGAGTTTTTGATCCCTATTTTACAAATTGTGGAATTTTGTTGGTCCCCTCTATTTTCGATGATGTTACATGCTCACTGACTAATGTTGTACTATTGATGTAATGACATAAAAAATATTATAAAGGGAGGATAATGTTAAACCTAATTCTATTTTATTCAATTCAATTGTGTCACGTTATAAAAAAAAATTGAGGAAACCAACAAAATTTCACAAATTGTAAAACAAGGGACCAAAAATTCGATTTTAGAAATAGGGGAACTAAAACATAATTTTGACAAAAAGTACTGCTACTAATATTATTATCATTTTAAATTTTATATTCATTTAATATTTTTTTAATATTAAAAATTATAATCTTCTCTTTATAAAAAAAATATGATTTTAATATTTTTTTATTTTATTATTGTATAATAATAATAATTTTATTATATTAATTATAATAAATATGACTTTTAAATTTATTATTTTAATATGAATGGGTATGGGTGAGGAAATCCGCGGACAGGGTGAAGACTTAAATTTGACACCCAATAAAAATAGGGGCATGTGCGTATTTTCTCCGACTAGTCGGATGTGGGGAAAGCAAAACCCGCCTCTGCCCCGTTGTCATGTTTAGTTAGATATGTGTCAGACACCAAAAACGCATTCGATCTAAAATATTAACAAGATTAAATTTAAAATGTTTTTCACTTGAAGAAAATAACTTAAAAGATTGTCTCCAAAAGTTGACTGAAAATAAAGATATGAAATTGGTATTTGGATCCTTTATAATTGCAGTATGGTTTTGCAGTGATAGAAACCATTAAATTTAGAGAAAGAAACATTATCCGTAAATTTAAGTGTTTCTACAACTGGAACACTATTATGCAACTGTAGAGTATCAGGATTAATGTGTCACTAAGAAATCAGTTTCCTTTGTATTGACAGATAAATAGAAAAGAAAAACATAGTGAGAATATATGTATAAGATAACATACTTTCTGTAAAAGATTGGAACAATCCCAGCTTTATATTTGGCGATCATCTCAAAAGCGGGTTGAGACATGTCAAAATGTGGTCTAGGAGGATTGCACCAACCACCATTGTCACTAGGGAGATCAAAGTTTGGGGGACAGAAATTTGTGGCAGTAATTGTTATGGAAGTTCCCCTAAGACACCACTGTGGCACTTTACTTGCATCACAAACAATCTGATAGCAACCACCACATGACTTTCCATCATTGAACAAAGCAGTACTCAAAGCAGCTGTTTTTATTCCATAACCATCTGTGTACAGATTATCATACCCACATGCACCCCCTACAAGTAGACACAAATTCATTAAGCACTAATTGAATAAACAATTTTACCAAGCTTTTATGTATAATTTATTTTTATAACAAAAGATATGTCAAAATTGTTTTTTATTGATATGTTACAAATTATTTTCAATAAGTTATGTCAAAGAGTATCAGACAAAATGAAATATAAGATGAGAAAAACACATAAGACAAAATGTAGTTGCATTTTACCCATAGTTCCTGAGGCATCACTTCCACCATAAAAAGTTGCATGAGCTTTCTGCCACTTTGCTGATGCTACTCTTAATTGTGAGGTAAGCAACCCCACAAGCATTACTACACCACTCAAAATCATAAGCCTTTCCATCTCCTTGGTCTCAAAATTTCTTAATTTTGTTCTTAAGATGATGATAGACTCTTGTGGGTTTTTATAACTATAGTTAAGGAAGTTTAGCCCAAGAAAAAAGCTAAATCAAATTCAAATAGTCGAATAAAGAAAGGTGATGTTGACTGAAAACTTATTCTCTAATTATAGAAAGAATTATTGTATGCATTAAATATGGTTCAATTAGTATTGAAAGAACATGCTGTGTCGGTGATTTGATCCGTGGTACGTAAAATGGTACAATCAAACACAATACTCTTTTGATGAGAAAATATTGTTCTTTTAATCAGCAAAAGTCAACAATTTAAAATAATAATTTTCAAAATTGGACTGATCTAATCAATTGAACTAATTAAAATGTAGAATTACTAACATCAGAACTTTCATGAAAAGTGTGCTTCATCCTGAAAGAAATTAATAAACTCAATCAATACATTTTCTAAATCTAAGTTGTTACATGAATAAATAATAATGCTAATCATGAAGAGTAAAGGTTTTGGATTATTTACATACTCGAATAGCAATTAATCCACAATAGTCTCTTTGATATGATCTTCTTTAAGTCTTTGAGTGTGTGTTGAGAGATGACAGTCTCTATTCCACTATGTTAGATTTACTGTGAGGCTTCAATGTGACAACAACAACGGCTAGAAATAAGGATCTTTCCTTGAATGAAATACATGGTCTCACTTACCCATCATAGTAACCCCACACAAGCTTTTCACATCAACCCAAATAAATAAAATAAAATGCTTTACAATATTAATAATCTCAATAAACATAATATGATTTTTTTTTAAGAATAATCAACACAATATGATAAGTTTATATAATTGAGATTATATATGTTCTAATATTTTGACATCTCTTAAATTTGCACATCACAAAATAAATTTGATTATCTTAGTTTATATTAAAATAGTTCAATTGATTGGTTTTTAGTGTCCTAAACAAACTAAAATAACGATGATCTCATAATTTTTAAATTTATTTCCATGCATTTTTTATTGCAAAATTATTTATAATCTATTCATGATCAATGTTTTATCAAAATTATTTTCAATAAAAATTAAGACAGAATATTTGATCCATCATGTGACATATGTAAATAAGATATTCCTATGAGATGTAACAATATATTGGATCCAAATGTATCACAACATTATACCAAATCACAAATCAACAAAAATATACATTATATGACAAACAACATCAATAATAATAGTATTAATCAATTATTAAAAAAATCTCAAAATTTATCAACAAACTACAATGTCACTATAAACTAGTATATACAATCTCCGGCTAACTCAACACACCAAAAGATCTCACAACATTCATATTAATGACATGATTTGCAAAAATTTAACAGTGAAATACTTAGTTAGGGGATCTGCCACCATAAACTCTATAAGAATATATTCAATTATCTTTTAAGTACACCAATTACATAAGCAATATCAAGATATGTACACATTGAAGCATACATAAGATTGTCAACAATGGAAACATGTGAGACCATTTCATTTCTGCTCTTTCTTTATCATTTAAAGACATAACAAAAGATTTTATGAAACACTCCAATTCATATCAAATATCGATCACTATTACCATTATAATTTTGCCTAAAGGTCTTGGATTACAATGTACAATTAAATCCCATTAATTTTAAAACGTGAACTAAGTATGTTTTTAATTACATGTTTAGATAAATTGAACCATTACATAAAAGTTTGTGTAATCTCTCATGTAGCTTTGAAAACATTAATTTTCAAAATTCAAAATTGAAGTAAGATTTTCATTCAAAAACTCCATTTGAAATCAAACTGAAGCACTTTTCATGAAAGTTCTAATGTTTAAAAGATTGAAGACTTTAGTATAAAGAAAATATTGAAGGCTGAAGTCGTTTTCTATTACTTGTGTGTATTAAAAGAAAAAGTCAAATTTATTCACATTAAAAAAAAAGAAAAAGTCAAATGGTACACGCAAGTGAATCGAAGAAAATGTGCAGATATGTTCGCTTTAGTAGTAATAATAGTATAGTAGTAACATGCAAAGGATCAAGTATGTACAACCTTATCTTATTGAACAAGAAAGGAAAGCTTTTTATATTAGCAAATAAGAGTATTGGCATTTCATAGTATAAAAAAACAGAACAGTATTGTGAAGCATGAACAAGTCAGCTAAAAAATGATTATTACTAAATGCCATGTATTTTGCCATATCTCATGGAACTTCTTGCACCCATATGACACATGCATCCACTTCCATGTACAACCAACCACTGCTTCCCAGTTCAAACACGAGGGCCATATTGGTCATTGTTGAATTACATAGATCCCTTTTGTAGAATTTTCAAAAATATTTTCCCCTTCTATAGATACTGAATTAGGTCAACCTTATTATAAATTATTGACAAAATTGTATATTGTTTATTTATCTTATTTATGTGTAATACTTAAATTTCTTTTCTCGGTCTTTTAAATTTTAAAATTATAATTTTTTGTTTAAATTATTTATCTTTAATATGTTTATAAATTTATCCTTTAAAATTATTGCCCAGTCATTAAAAATGTTAGTTGACAAGTCTATGCAGGATTATAATTATTAATAATCGTATTTTGACGTTGATAGATGTATAGGACGAGTGAAAAGTGACTAAAAATATGAATGTAGGGTATATTTTTTCTAGATTTAAAGAATCTTAAAAATTTAATAAGTTTTTTAATTCAAAAATTATTAATTATAATTCTATATAGACTTGTCGATCAATATTTTTAATGATTGGTTGATATTTTTAAAGATAATTTTATAAACATTAAAATATAAATGATATAAATGAAAAAAAACGATAAAAGATAATTTTATGAATATTTTAAAAGATAAAAGATAGTTTTAAAAATAATTTAAAAAATAAATAACCCAAATGAGAGAAAAAATAAAAATAAATGGCATAAGTGTTGCATATAAATAAAATAAATTATTTGTAGTATAATTAATAAATAGTAATGAAATGGTATGTTTTAAAGGACTCAAATTCAATTGGATGAGAGCCACAAATGTTTAAATATTCGGGACCACAAAACAACGAGTTAAATGCTATAAAAGACCATAAGAGATTTTGATCTCATATTTCCATCCAAAACTTTAATGCATTTGATATATAGATTACATATCTTATATATTTAATATTTAATTTATTTATATTTGATAATCAATGTAATAATAATGACTCCCAATTGAGTCCAGGAATTTAACCATTTTCCTAAATAGTTCAATGTTTATCAACTGTTGAACTTGTGCATCTTTTTATCACGCAGCACTTGCAAAATTCAAGAAACATGGGTCCTGTTCTTGAAATGCAATCTCTCAAACTAAGATGCTACAGATTTATCATTTATCTGTCATCAATCATTACTATTAAAGGATCTACAATACCTCCATCAAGATTTACCAAATTTCATCACTCATGAGTATATATTTCAAATAAAGTATAATCAAATGATAAGCAGTTGAACATACTTCAACAGAAATGAATATATACTTCAAAACTGCCCAAGTATTCCCAGGGTTAGCACATTCGCACCTCTGCTACCAAAGTCTACTTTTTCTTGATTAATGTTTGGGGGTGGCAGATTGATTAAAATATACATAGACATCACTCAACTACCTTCACTAATCATTACGACTGAGCTGAAGTACATATCTAGCATTTTGCAGAAGAGCATTGACTTCCTCATTTGAGGCATCGAGTGCACGCAATTCTTTGATTTCATCCTGCCATTTGTCAACCTGCTCCTTGTGAATCCTGCATATTTAAAAGTTAAAAGGATTAAAAGGACCATACCACAAAAGCTAACTTTTAAAAGTGAAAAGATAGTTTCTGCTTTGAATGTTCAACAGCAACTTCATAGCTCACATAATCAGTTTCTCTTCAAATTCATTGCATAGCTCCTTAAACATTGTTTTCCCTGATTCTAGGAACTCAGATACCTACAAGCAATCCACTATTAAACATGTCAAATAGTTCACATTGATTTATCTAAAGTATGATATCAAGCATCACACAGTGTTACTATATATACCCTCTGAGTAAAATTCTCAATCTTCTCGAGCACAAGAGAAATATTGAGTTCCATTTCTTCAGACCCAATGGGGTTAGTCTCAAATCCTTCCTCCTGTACAAGTACAATCTGCGATTCTGCTTCATCTCCCGTCCTTACTTTCCCCTGTTAATTGTGAAAAGAAAAACAAATGAAATATCAAAAGCTGCTGGAAATGCGGTAATTTCAAGACAGAAAAAAGATTGAAAAAAACGAAAAAAATTACCTCAAGTTTCATACGTTTTCTTGTAGCTCCACTCTCCATGCTTCCTTTTTGAGTTGACATTGGTTAAGCCTACAGGTACATAACCACTCTGGATTGGTTTCTTTCTATGAAGCATAGATACTGGTTATAATTAAAGAAAACGAATGAATTAAATGAAATTGAGGTGTCACTGTCGCGTTGGTGTCAAATACCGAGACACGCCTTGAATAAAATGTGTCGATGCTACATAGGTTTCTTTCTAGATTACATAAATTTCTCAACTAAAATAAGATTATTATTATCATTTTATGCAAAATTTCTTACAAGTTTTTTTATACTGACAAAATGCTAACATTAAATTCAAATTTATACTAGAAGTTCATCTTTAAACAATATATTATTTACAAAATTCTTTTAATATTCCTTTTTACATGAACTTTTTTTAGAAGTTAATTCAAACGTACTCGAAATATGTAAACAAATTTACACATTTAATAACCAAAACACTTTGAAAATTCATCCGCGAAACAAAAACGAAAAAATAAAAAAAGAATGTACAGACTGAATTGCGGGTACCATGTGAGGAACCCTAGCATATCATAAGCAAGTAAATTTGAAAATTTTCTAAACTAGAAAAGATAAGGCAAAATTATTCATGACACAACCGTAACAAACATATAAATAAGACAATATGGAACATAATAAGAACGAAATCTCGATGCAAAAATCAAATCGAAGTCATAAAAAACGGAAGGAAACAGCATGTTGATATAGATGCTTGATTGAGAAACAAGCTTCGATTAATCACTAAAACATCAATGGAAAAAAAAGGAAAATCGACCAATTTGATATTAAGATGGATTCGCATTATGCTTGTAAGAGTGAAGAAGATGACGAAAAAAAACGGTTGAGATATTTTCACCAGTTAGATTTCACGATCGCGTTTTGTTTGATTGTTGGAATCTGAAACTTGCGCGAGAGGAAAAAGAGCGATCTCACTGAATTTTTCCCAATCAGAAATTTGAATGCCTTGTTTTGCACATGTAAAAATGGGAATATCTCTATTGTTCCGTTTTGAAATGCGCGCGTTTTTTCATTTAACAGCTGCATACTGGGTGCAGACTATTGGCTTTCATACCCCCAATTAAACTCCTACCCCCCATTTTAATGTTTTTTGGGTGCATTATCAAAATATCCCTAAAAAAATCAATAAAAAAGTAAAATAAAAATATACCATTCGTATGAAGCAACTGAAAAATCCGAAAAGTAAGGGTGGATGGAAAAAAATTTTACCAGAAATTTTAAGGAATGAAATTTCCGGTAGTAAAAAATTACATACCGGAAATTTCGTATTTGAAATTTTCGGGAAACTCACCGGAAAACTGAAAAATCTGGTAGTTCAAATTGAATACCGAAAATTTGAAATTTCCGAATGAGTTACTGGAAATTTCAAAAATGAAATTTCCGGTATGTATTTTTAACTACCGAAAATTTCAAATTTCCGGTTTGCTTCCCGGAAATTTCATCCATTTTGAAATTTCCGGTACACTTTTTTGGTTTTTTTTTTGTTAATTATTTTTTTTTAATATTGTTAGTGAGGACCAGAGGAGCAAAAACTGATGACGATCATTCACGAGTTCGGCCTCCTACACAATCAAATAGGAGAGCTGCTGTTGAGAAAAGGAGAAGAAGGAATGAGGAAAGGCAGACGCCCCCGGATGAGCAGCCTGCACAAAATCCTATGTTCGATGCAGAACAGGATGAGCAGCAGCAGTATGAGCAGCCGCATGATGACCAGACACAGTATGAGCAGCCGCAGTATGACCAGCATCAGTATGAGCAGCCGCAGTATGACCAGCCGCAGGAGCAGCAGCAGTATGAGCAGCAGCAGCCGCATTATGACCAGCCTGAACCGCAGTATGTCCAGCCTAAAGAGCCAATGTTTCCTGGAGGTCCTTATGATCTTTCTGTCCTTACCGATTATGAACATCATATTGCCATTAATGTGTGGAATGGACAGGTTAGTATAATTTATTACACATTATAATTTAATAATATATTTTATTAGACATTATAATTTATTTTATTACATATTATAATATATTTCTAGTTTAATTTATTACACATTATAATTTAATAATTTATTTATAGTTATAAGATTATTTGTAGTTATAATATTATAATTTATTACATATTATAATTTTTATTGTGTGTTATTTTTAATTAAACAGGAGAGACGTGCCTTGAAAGTTGTTTCAAATGGCAAAAAACAGGGATTAATATATCTGGATTACGTCCTCTGAGAAGATGTAGTTTGCATATGATCGATGATAATATGATATCTGTTTTTGCTGGGAGATGGCACGCAGAGACTAGTTCATTTCACCTGCCATTCGGTGAAATAACTATTACTCTTGACGATGTAAGGGGTCTTTTGAGCATCCCATGTACTGGAGAGTTTTTTATACCTCCCGCAAATGTCAATGAAGATTTGGCAATTGCTGCTGCTGTTCAGTTGTTGGGAGTTTCATATGATGAAGTTGTGACTGAGACTAGGACTAATAGAGGGGCATCTTATAGTTTTGAGTAGTTGAAAGAGGTATTTTATAAGAAACTTCATGAACGTAGATATGACTGTGCAGCTAGTGCATATCTACTTCATTTGGTAGGGTGTACTATTCTGGCTGATAAGAGTTTTACACTTGTATCTGCAAAATACCTGTTTCTGTTTCAAGATCTTGATAGCTGCGGTAAATGGGCATGGGGACCGGCTGCACTTGTTGTGTTATATGACTATCTTAGAGATAGTACATTGATTGCTACCAAACATATTGGAGGTTATTTATCTTTATTTCAGATACTATTATATTTATTATACTTATCATTATGTTTTTAATTATTTGATCACCTTAATAATTTTACTATGTTTCTATTATTTACAGACTTGGATTTATGAACATTTTCCTGATATTTGAAAACGGGATTTCGATGAACATATTTCGTCGATGCCACGGATGTTTCGTTGGACTGCGAAACAAACATCAGGGAATGTTGCATATTACAGGGCAAAGTTGGATGTTTTGAGGGATACTGATATCATCTGGGCACCGAATTACGATGAAGGCGCTGTGACACGATTTCAGTATGTCTCATTATTTACAGGATACATGTGTTGGTGTTTCACGATGGTTCCGTATTTACCAGAGAGGTGCATTCGACAGTTTGGGTATGCTCAGCACATTCCACCTACACCACCGATGTTTGTTGCACGTGATGTTGACGTTGAATGGAGTATGTACCCGAATTCTGTACGATCACTTCGAGCTAGATTGCATCCAGCTGCATATCCACATCAGTCTGTTGAGGGATACATCCAGTGGTATTATAGGATATCTCATCCTCGGATGATCCCTTATGTTGCTGCATATGCTGGTCCTAGTGATGATGTTGATGCTGGTCCTGGTCCTGATGTTGGTCATAGTCATGATGTTGGTCATAGTCATGATGTTGGTCCTAGTCATGAAGTTGATCAGATGCGTGTGTTATTAGAGAGGGCTTTACACATTTCTAGAGGAGGAGATTATTAGTAGTATTAGTAGACTTATTTTGTATCAGTAGACTCATGTTTTGTATCAGTAGTATTAGTAAACTTATTTTTTGTATCAGTAGACTTATTTTGTTATCGACTTATTTTGTTATCAGTACACTTATTTTGTTAGCGACTTATTCAGACTTAATTAATTAGCGACTTATTTATTATTCAGAGATATTATTATCGACTTATGTATTATTGAGACTTATTATTCGCAACATTAAATTTCAAACAACATACAATTTAAAGTGTCAATCATATCATTTAAAACAAATTACAACTCAAAAGTGTCAATCATATCATTTAAAACAACATACAACTCAAAAGTGTCAATCATCTGCTAAAGACATATAATCTGAATTATTTTCTAAATCTAAAGAACCCCAATGTTGTAGACGTCCTGCATAAGCGATAGCCCATGATGTAGACTCATCGCTACGATACGTCTTCCAATGCCATGCAAGTGGAGGTAACGGACATGCAGATTTCAATTTAACTTGAACCTAATGATTTTTCGTTAACAAAACCAATGCTGATAACACGATCACGTGACAAATCTCCATTATGTGCACCCCTCAATGGGAAAAAAGTCAAACAAAACGTTTTTGCTAATGTAACAAGAACGAGATTATATTTTGTTGTTATCACGTAACTCATATCAAGAATGGTCATCCACTTCTCGTGACCTTGGTTTTCCAACTCAGTTACAAGTAAAGACTATGTCACTTCTTGCAACCGTTCCTTGAATAATGCAGCATACAAATCTGGTTTGGATTTAATCTCTGTATACAACTGTCGACGTATAATGCTCCAAGATTCTTCACCATGACCAAGTAAAGCAGCAATAGCACGATATCCACTGTTTCCATCTTTTTTAACATTAACTATGTTTTCAATATATAGATGAATTAAAGAAGGAAACTCGTGGAAATATTTTTTAACCTGATGGGAGACTTGTTTGGATGTTTGATGGGAGACTTGTTTGGATGCTTGATGGGAGAATTGTTTGGGTGCTTGCTGGAAGACTTGATTATCAACATGCTCAAAGTATGATGGGTCGCAATATACGTCATATCCCTTCGGCTTATTTCCTTTTTTCTTAACACCACCTTTTGTTTTGATTTTATCCACTGGTGCACAGATTGATGTTGTCTCCGGATATGCTATTTCACGCAACTTGCTCTTTAATGCCCTTCTTCCAACAACATTAAGTGTTTTCCATGTTTTCCAAATTATATTCATCTCCGATGTAATGTCCAACTCTGAATCATTTGTCAATTGTTCATCCTCTTGATCATTATTCAAGGTTAATTTCCTCCAATGTATATGAACAACATCTAATGGAATTCGAACGTCTTCCATCTTGTATCGTGCTAACTCACACGCACAAGGTAATCCATGAGTCTTTCTAAGTATACAACAACACACATCTTTATCATTACCGACATAACTAACTCTCTTGTATTCTTCAACAACATCACCTAAGGCTTTCCTAGATACCACCCAAGTCAATTCCTTAAAGAATGGATTGTTGTGTATATGCTCTTTGCAACCCTTACTTGTCTCAAATGAACCTTTGATCTTAATAATTTGATACTTCAACATGTCATTCATACCATTCCATGCCTTACAAAAATCTCTTTTACTGTGTTCCAAAAATCTCTTTAATGACCAATGAACAGACTCAACCCTAATATTTTAAAAAAATATTCGATTAATCATATATCATATATAAAATAAAATACAAAATATGAAGTTTTAATGACATACCTATTAGTCGTAGTATTTCCTAGATGCAATACTCGATTGGTCCAAGCTTCAACAAATCTTTCCTTATGAGGATTCAACCATGTGTCTCGGACGTAGTCAAAAAAAATAATATTATCGACACATGTTTGCTCAAATATTTGCAAAAGTACCTCGTACTCATTCTCTTCAGAACAATAAACAATTTTACTCCACAACTCAAGAATGGGTTCTTGCATGTCTCTATTTAATATATACTGTTTGCATTTGGCTCTAACATTTTTGTTAATATGAAGTTGGCAAAGTAAATTTGTTGAAAATGGAAATACAAATTTAATTGCATTCATTAAAGCAAGTTCTCTGTCAGTGACAATCACCTGAGGAAATGACGTGTTTGAAAGAAACAACTCTTTTAACTTCTCCAATGCACACCAAAAGTTGTCTTGACGTTCAAAATCCATATAAGCAAATGCAACATTAAATGTCAACTCAGTTGAAGTTACACCAACAATTTCAAACAACGGTAACCTATACTTGTTGGTTTTATAGGTACTATCCATAATCAGTACAAGAGGGAACATGTTCAGCAAAGTTATGGAATCTGGGTGCGTCCAAAATATATCCCTCACAATGTTGGAGTCCTCATGAGTCCTACTCCAACAAGTATATTTCTCAACTTCAAGTAGCTTCAACAAATGTTGCATATCAGTTCTAGGTCCCATCAAATTCTTCCTGTATGTACTTCGTCGCTTGTAAATTTGATAGATACTAGTCACATTCTATGTATCATGATCTCTCAAATATGACAAGATGTGTCTCGGTGCAACGTGATATTTTGTCAACTCGTCAACATGTTTCTTATCTTCTTCTGTTAAGCGTCCCATAAATGCATTATTTTCAAAAGTAGCTACTAACTCATGGTTGTGAAGTCCACAAATTAAATTAATAATCCATCCTTCATTATTTTTCAGTGGTCTCGATCTAAGTTTAAACGGACATCCACACTTTTTAGTTGAAGTACCTGTGCCATTTTTATTTGACTTATATTCTCCACCTCTATCACAACTAAGAATTAATTTTGACTTTCTTCATCTCTTTCCAGTCACTACGTCTGATCGAGTAATGATAACAGCTACTCGATTTTGTCGACCTATCTCTCTTGCCCATGAGATGACAGCTTCTCGTGACTCAAAAATTTGATCAGTTGTAAATGCTTCAGTTAAATCTATAAATACTGGTTGTGCGTTTTCCATCCCTATTTAAAAAAAAAATACAATAACAAACAGAATAAAAAAATATTAAAAAAAAAAAATTAAACTACCGGATTTTTGAAATTTCCTGATTGACTACCGGAAATTTCAAACACCCAAATTTCCGGTACACAAAACAAACTACCGGAAATTTCAAATTTCCGGTATGTAATTTATAACTACTGGAAATTTCAACTTCCAAATTTCCGGTAACTACTGGAAATTTTATTTACGAAAAGTGCTTACCGGAAATTTCAACGAAGGTTAGTTTTTGAGGTAAATTTTTTTTTAATACTGAGGTCAATGTATTTATGAAAGTTAAAAGTGGATTTTTAAGAAAATGGGGGGGGGGGGGGGGGGGGGAACCCGAATATTGGGCTCAAATTAGTTGGGTCTTACGTGATGGGCTCAAATTAAGTAGGAATAAACTAAGGACAGTTAGCTTTTGTACCCCTCCGTTTAAAATTTTACCCCTCCAATTTGTTAAAAACCTAGTTTTATCCTTAATAAATTTATTTACGTGAGCGGTAAAAAAAATTACTCCAAAATCTGACCCCTCATTGAAATTTTCGGTAAGTAATTTTAATAAACGAAATTTCTGGCAGTTATACGTAATATCGAAAATTTGGTCAATGAAATTTCAACCAGAAATTTCAAATTTCCGGAAGCTACGGGAAATTTTTTAAATTTTGAAAAATTCGGTAGTTAATTTTGTTCACCGAAAATTTCATTTTTTAAAATATCCGGTAGTTATTCTATTAAACCGGAAATATAAAAAATCCGGTATGTTATTGAATTTAATTTACCAAAAAAATACATTAAATTTAAAAAAAATACCATAAATGAAAAAAATACATTACATTTAAATTTTATCATTATTATTATTTTGTTAATTTTTATTTATTAGACAAAAAAAAGAAAGTTATTATAATATAACAAATTCGTTATTTTGGCACATCTATTTAACCGCATATTTTATTTTATTTTATTAATAGAATTTCATTAAAGGTGTATTATATATAAATATATAAAAGATCGAGATCTTAACTTTAGATGTAAGTTTGACTGCTTAATAACTAAATATAAATAATGAATATTTTTTCTAATTAAAGATAATTATTATATGGATTTATTAAATATTATAAAATTAAATTACTTTTCAAATTCAAAACAATAATAACCTAAAACCAGACAATTTTGCTTTTTTTTTTTTTCCTTTGTGATCTCTTTATTTTGGCAAGCAGATCATCAAAAATAAAATTTCCTAAAATGTTATTGAATTTCCGAAAATATTAGTGGTATACTTGAGGCTGTCAATGATGCTTGTATATTCAGTTTGTCTAACACCTTCACTAGCGTTCTTGAAAAATTTCACACTTAGATCATATGGTGTGCAAGCATATTTACATTCAAAGTATTTATATTTTTTTAGTATTGTTTCAACATAGTGAGAGACTGGTCCAAAAAAATTTTATTTTTTGACCTACTAATCTTGATTTCAAGGATAATTAAATTTACTTATTCGAAGTTTTATGAGCTTCTTTATGATCATAAAATGATTTTTTTAATGCTTTGTGTTTTATATTGTTTTCTTTCAGTAACCAATATAATTATTTAGTTCATTAAAAACATTACATTTGAAAGCACTTTCAAACTGCCAAATTCAAACAAAGTTCAAAAAATATTTTTAGTGTATTTTATTGGGTTAGTTTTTGTATAAGATAAATTGACTTTCTTTAGAATTTCATTAAAGGTGTATTATATATATATAAGATCGAGATCTTAACTTTAGATGTAAGTTTGACTGCTTAATTACTAAATATAAATAATGAAATTTTTTTCTAATTAAAGATAATTATTATATGGATTTATTAAATATTATAAAATTAAATTACTTTTCAAATTTAAACAATAATAACCTAATACCAGACAATCTTGCTTTTTTTTCCTTATTGATCTCTTTATTTTGGCAAGCAGATCATCAAAAATAAAATTTACTAAAATGTTATTGAATTTCCGAAAATATTACTGAGATATTTTTCACAAAGACTACGCTTTGTTTGAATTGATATGCTTAGTTTTTTCTTTCAAATTTCATTTTCAACTACTAATGATTAATGAATTGTGTTTAGTCAAAATAAATAAATACTTACTAATTGTAGGTAGTGAGAGTTCAATTGTCTACTTTTTGTGTGTATATTAATCCGTGCAATTATACATTTTCGTTCAAAGATATTATTGGTTTATAAATTGAACGTGTGCTATATTTTGGTTATTGTGATTAAAAAGTGAGGCATGGGGTTCCAAACGATTGTTTTAACATCTTTCCTAGTAGCTTTGGTGGTGGTTCAACATGGGAATTGTCAAAGGGTTAATCTTGCTACGGGTTTCGTTGAAAGAAAAGGCATCCATTTTATTCTGAATGGGAAGACACATTATGTGAACGGTTTCAATTCTTATTGGTTAATGTACATGGCATCTAATCCATCTACAAGGTCCAAGGTCACTTCCACTTTTCAACAAGCTTCACAACATGGTTTAAACGTAGGAAGAACAATGGCTTTCAATGATGGAGGTTATAGAGCTCTTCAGATCTCTCCTGGTTCTTATGATGAAAATGTATTCAGGGTAATGTATCTCTTAGTTAATTATTAGCTTTATCTATTATTTATATTTTCTAATTTTTTATTAAAAAATGAATAGGAATGTAATTATTATCTTACAACATTAGTATAAGGGTAAAACTATTAAAGCAAGTGTTTTAATATTTATGTACAGATTTATTTGATAACTTACATAGCAAAAAACTTGTGTCATTTAATTATTTTTCTAGCATCTTTTAACTGAGTACTATTATTGATTTTTTTTTATCAATTATTTTAACATTTTAATTATACCAAGAAAAAAATTATATTTAATTCAATTAAAATGAGCATTTAAAATTCTTTAATTTAAATTTTAAACTTACTAGTTTCTTCATTAGTGCAAAATTCAAATAGAGAAGTTTTATATTTAACATTTATCTATTTTTCA
>JBBPBT010001129.1:715588-750625 GCA_037974875.1 Cicer bijugum
CAAATCAAATTGATTATGTTTAATTTGTTCCAACTTTCTCTCATAGAAACCAAACCAAATCCGCTCAATAATTAAACTTTATACACCCAAGCGGTTAAACTAGATTAAACTATTAAATTTGATAACTAAAAAATAAGAAAAAAAAACAGAAAATCCATTAGATTTATCGTGGTAAAATCTGATAGATATTATCATTAGCATCTTTTTTGAACCAAATATTAACTCAAAAAAGATTTGTTACAAAATCCTCACTCAAATATTTATATAAAAAAGAATAAGATAATTAAATAACAACTAACAAAGTTTCCGGAGTTTATTCAAACTCTAAGAACTGCGTCTACGAGTAACAAATCTTTATAAATATTGTTATCTGTTTCACTCATAATATTTTTGTCTTCTTAATTATTTTCCAATGGGAGACATGAATAACTTTTCTTCTTCTGAAGTTGTTGATCCCCTAATGGAGGAACATCGTCCTCCTATTCAACCAGTGCAAGACAAAACTGTTATTCATCAACAACTTTATAGTTCTCATGTTCAAGATGTGAGAAACTTAAACGCTACTAGGATGGAAGACAATAATAGTTTGTCAAATAATTATAATGACGAAAGTAGTAATGGCTTACTAAAGTATTCTGAGATTAATACGATGAGAATAAAAGCTGCTATTGAAGCCAACGTGCACAAAATGCATTTTCATCATATTTATAATTATATGAACAATCGTCCTTCAGTATTGAGGAGAGGGTTGATTCCAGTTATGGCAATGGATGAGTTTGGATGTCGTTATCTTCAGGCGAAGATCGATGAGGGTAACTTGCTAGATGTTGAGATTATCATCTCAGAAGTGAAGGATCGTTTACACCAGCTCATCACACACCCTTTTGGAAACTACTTGATTCGAAAGATTTTTCAAACAAAGGATATTGTCACCATGGATCATATTATCTCTCTTTCTTTCACGCTTATCTCAAATCATCAAAAGCTCATAGATGTTTGCATCCACGATCAGGGGTATGTATATGTAAACACTATCATTATACTTATATAATTAACGCTATTAATTATTTATTTTTCAATTGATTTAATACTATCGAGACAATATCAAATTTAAGAAAGATTTATATATTTTAATTTTAAAAATATTAAATTATGCCGTATTTTTATTAAATAAAGTTGTAATTGAAGTATTTTTTTATTAAGTAAAAATTTTGTTGTATAAAGCGGTTGCTTTAATGGTCTTACCCTTACTGTTGCACCTTCCATCGTAACCCTATACCAGCAATTGTTGATTGTATAATTTTTTTTTTTAACAATTACAATTGTGTTGGTGATAAGATAATACGAACTATAGTTGATATGTGAAAAGTTAGTTTACCAAAGTCCTTTATATATATATATATATATATATATATCAATTACTATCAAATAAAGTTGATATGCAGGACTCTAATCACAATTGTATGTGACACTCATATTGCATTCCTAGACTTTTTTAAATTTGTATACCATAGGATTCAAATTTTATTCTCTTAAAATTTTTGCTAACAATAATTTGTGTAATTCTAATTTTGTTGTTACAGAACTCGGGTTATGCAGAATATCCTGGAGAATATCGAAAACACTTTCATATTATATGAGGTTACGCGTGCTATGGAGCGTATCATTGTTGCATTGATGAAAAATATTAATGGTAGCTATGTTGTTCTGCAGTGTTTGAAGCTTTTCCCGCCCGAATTCAAAGATGTAATTAATGCCATATCTCATCAGTCTTGTGTTTTTCTCCTTTTAATTATAGGAAAGAAAAAGAATAATCCATTAATTGAAAACTTTATTATTTCAGATCATCTTGGATGAAGTAGCAAGAAATTGTGTTAATATTGCAACAGATAAAGTTGGATGTTCGGTTATTCAAAAATTCCTTGGACATGTTGGGGGAAATGCCATAACCCTGTTGGTTGTAGAAATAATCTCAAAGGCTATGGTCCTAGCAGAAGATACTTATGGGTTTCACTCTACACTCTTTAACTTATTACTAGTATTATTTAACTGATTTTTGTTACATTTCGTTGTTAGTCTGCACTTTATTTGCATCTCATATGCCATATTTGCATCTCATATTTGAAAATGCATTGATATCTCGAACTCTCTAGTCTCATTGTTTATAAATAAGGTCAGAGGGTGTATACTATATTTCTTTCGGAAGTTTGAATTGTTCCTTCATTTAAAAACTATTATGTGATAATTGATATATTTTTTGTTTGTCTTGAAGAAACTATGTGGTGCAATATGTAATTAAAATGATGTGGCCGAGAGCAAACCAAATGATAATAGAAGTGCTTCGCGGAAAATTTGTTAGACTTTCTTTGAACAAGCATGCCAGCAATGTGGTGGAAGATCTTCTGAGATATTGTGAATATAATGATGCTGCAGTTATAGTTGAGGAGATAATGAGAAGCCGTGATTTCTTGACTGTTCTTAAGGATCCCTTTGGAAATTATGTAGCCCAAAGAGCACTACAGTGCACCGAGGTTATTGATGTTTTCATTCAAATCTTGTTTCAAGTAAAATTGTAATTGAATCTTTGCTGAATCTCTTGTTTGTTTTGTTTATTGCAGGGTCGTCTATGTAGAGAACTTTGTCGTCTCATTATATCCAAGAACAAAAAACTTCGTAATCATCTTTTTGGAAAAAGGGTGTTGGCAATGGCCACAGCATGTACTTAAGGAAGGAAATTAGGTTCATGTTTAAAGGATCACAACAACTTTTGAACTTGTTTCATGTAATTTGTCTGGATGTTTAGTTTGTCGAGGGTGGGGTATTGTGACTGTTTAAGTTATGTTTGTTGGTTTATTGTTTTTGCAAGGTTTAAAAGTACAATGATCCCCTCTCGGTTAGTTAAATCAATGTTTTTATGTAATGAAAATTTTGTTTCTTTTTATAAATTACGTAATTAATTTTTGTTAACGAGAGAATTCGTTCTTCTTGCTTAGTATAGATATGAATTCTAGCCTTCTATGGATATATATTAGCAACTGCCTCATCAAAATATCAATGCTATGTAAACTTAGAAAATTTTGCTACTACATTTTTTGGTCGGTGGAACATTTTAATGACAGAAGTTATCTCTATGGTTGTGTGTAACTTCAACCATAATTTTGCTACTACGTGTATACAAGGAACCGATTTTCTATGACCTTTCCATTACTATTTGGGAGGCAATAATTTATGGAAATGTTTCACACAAATGACTAGATTTCAAGTAAGGTTCTCAGCAGTACATAATGACTATTAAAAACAAATCTTCACAAAACATCATGAAAACTGCAAATATAGACAAAATTGACTAGCAAATACTAAGAACCAAATTCATCAATAGAATGATTGTACAATGTATGCAGAGATAATCAGCCTTCAAAACATAAGCACAAACGAATTCTTTTACAAGCAACAATTAAAAAAAGAAGCTGGTAATTAACTAGTTTGTTAACAGTTATAAAAAGAATCTTGATTAACTATTGCCTAGTGGCTCAGAACTGATAAAAGAATTCCTACTAAAACTAAAGCAGAAACCAGAGTGGCATAACCTTACAATTCATTTTGAAAGCTAGAGTCATGATGGGTACACAAATTTCTTATGAAAGAAAAAAAAAGGTGGGTAATTTTTAAAATTGTCTGAGTTGTCGTCTGATCTCCATTTGATTTATCTCTAATCGAGAAGTATTTATATAATTTTAGCCGGGGAAATAGGGAAAGGGGGTTTCATACTATTCAAATGTACTCTAATTCGCTCTTTCATAATAATTCCATCGTTCTATAATTGATGGATCGAAACTAGTAATCAAAGACAGAGAACCTCATCATTAATCTAATGGCCTACACCTACATATCCTATGATCAAATCTCAATGAAATAGGAATACAATAAGGGATATTGGACGTCCCATAACAATGTGACCTAATGCATAATGGGTCTATGTCGGAAGCAAGCAAATGCTGCTCATCCAGTAGTTATGTACTGTATGTACTGATGTGAGAGCCACCTCATAACATACAGGGTTGAATGCAAGAAGCTGACTGAAGTATACCATGGCTTTTGCCTACAATCAAACAGTTCGCAAACAACCAAGATCAGCTACCTTTTAGTCCAATGGGCGGGCATGGAGAAACAGAGGATGTATATTACAAACTGCAGCAGCCAGTGCCAACTATACATTGACATAACTATCAGCATTGCTACATTATTTATCAATTCTAAGATTGTTACATAGATGACCAAGCTCGGGTCTTGCATCCATCCAAGCAGCAAAATCCAGATTGGATGGAGAGGTGCAGTGAAGGTAAGATCTGAATGTGATAAGAAAAAAGTACCGCCTGCAAACAAGGTGGCGTGATACATAAATTGTTGCACCCATCAACATTAATATGCAATAAATATAAAATCCACTTAGATGTAAGTTCCACACTGTTCACTAACCGAACCATAGATACAATATGCATAACAGTGCTAGCAACATACTCTCTAACACATTTTTCAATACACTCTCTATGATCGATTGAAATTCACATGGGTCCCACCAAACCATGTGTGTCCCATACGAATTTGGTGGGACCCATATGGATTTTATCCAATAAAAAATGTGTGTTGCAAACATTATTCTATGCATAGGGTTGAAAGTCGTATGAAATAACATTTTACAAAACATATTATTGGATCGAAACTATATCAACCTTATCATGCTCAAAAAATTCGTATTAATCTAGCAACTTCTTTATTTGGGCACTCAACAAATCATTTTTTTGATTGAAACCAAAGCATTAAAGGTTGTACTTTTCAATAAAGAAAATATATTTCTTAATTCCTTAACTAATTCCTTCAAGGTAAAATCGTTAGCAAGACTGAAGACCCTTCCAATTTTATCATCCACATGATATTCAAAAACTTCATTAATCCAACATTGTTTAAATGTGGTAAAATTTGTGTATATTATACTTCTTCAAGAAACTATTAAATCAGTTGTTTCATAATATATTGTTGTTAAAATTTTCTAAAATTTCGTTTCGTGCATCTAATAAAAGTAATTTAGTAGTTGTACCGATGCTAACAATAATACTGATTGATTTGAAAAATCCAGTACCAATGATTAATCCCCACCCTGTGTATATATAACCACCAGCGCAAATGAGGGTAGTAACTAATTATCCACTTAACATTTAGGACTAGATAGGAAAAGGAATAGTACAACTGGAAAACTGAAAGAGCATTTCAGTTGGTGTGACGGTGAGGCAGGTAACTTTACCTCAAAGCCTTGATACCCATGTCCATAAGATACGCACGTTCCTCATCATCGCCATCAGTAAACTTCTCAAATTCTTTATAATAATAAAGAATATCATCTCGTAGATGCCCTGCGCCTGCACATCTGTTGAACAAAAAATTTCAGTACCTCCAATAAAAAAATTATGATTTCCTGCCAAATCAAATTTTCCTCAGTAATATGATGCCCAATTTACTAATTTCATAACTACCAAAGAATAATTACAAAGGTAGAAAAGTAGATTAATGGCAGTTCCTTTTCAGCACAAGAAAATAGAATAGACATGGAGAATACTAATTTCAACAATATATGTTCATCCATCAGAGAGAACAGAATTTCGGCATCCACTTTGATAATGATCATGTTTCATTAAGTTAAATATCATATAGTTAGCAAAGATTTATGATCAAACTTTGGTTGATAACCTGTCAATAACACTGTCAACATCTGCTTTGCTTTGGGGACCATGTATGAGGACTCTTGTAAGGCTCAATATGTCACGATAGTCACCCATCTTGAGTGCTGCTTCATTAGAAGCTCGAGAGGGAAAGTTCTCTTCAGCCCCTGCATATTTCTGAGGACTAAATACTGGCTGTGGGACTGTGGATGCAAAGTTTGCTTCTGCTCCGAGTCTAATACAAATAATCGCCATTGCATATGCAACTCCACCAAAACCTGTGTGTGATACAAAAAGATAACTCTCTGCAGAGCTACAAAAAGCAAGAGTTTAGAAGTAAATTATATTTAAATAATTGTTTCAAAAGATTAACATAATGAATATACTGTTTATAAACAGAAAGCAAACAGATGCCCATGGAATGTGTCAAGAACAATGTTACTATTGCCTCTAGTGCCAATAACCCACCATATAGAACCATAATTTATTGTTTATCGATGACCAAAACCATTACAAGAATCTATCTATAGGTACACACAGTAAAAGCACATAAATAAAATATATACCACCAGTAAATTTTACAAAACATAAGGAATACTTACTCATCTTTACAGTACTGTATTGCATCAACATCAGAGGCCAAAGCATCTCTCTCCCTTGTTAATGGTATCCTCTGATAGACAATATCATAGTTTTCATCCTTTAGAGCAGAATAAACTTCTACGGTTGTTTTCACGTCATCCACCAAAATGTTTTCCCAGTATCCAACCACATTAGACTGATTTGTTGAAGGGTTATATTCTTCACGGTGTAACAGCATCAGCCCACCAGACTGTTTAATCTCAGCTATTATGTCTTCTTTCAACCTTGCTTCCATGTGTTCCACCTGCATTGCAGTTACCATAAGTTGTATAACACTGCATTTTGTGACATGTTTGGATAGTTCCATAATAGTACAAGATGACGCACCACAGGACCAGTGATTCCCACATGCTTGAGTGTATCATATGGTTTGTTTAACTCCCTCAGGACAAAGGGAGTGCCCTTGATATAGACAACTGCTTCCTCTCTTAGATCAGTCAAAATTACTTTTTGAGTAGCTGAGGCTTTTGCTTTAGGATTAGCACCCAAATACTTTAGCATCTCCTTTGCACCGGAGATGGTTGGAGTTGCCATGCAATACACAGAGTATTCATCAACCTTGGAAAAAAAAAAAGCTTTTAGACATAATATACTTTCCCAAAATCACCACACCAGTATATATATATATTCCTCGGGTATTGTGATTAAGAAAAATATGAAATAAGCACGTCAAAAGCACGCACACAAAGAACAAATCATAAAAAATTGGAATTACAAATTTATATTATATTTTTGAAAAGCCCTTCCACATGTAAACCTCAAGACTACCTATATTTATCATATCTTGATTAGATTTTACCATTTGGCTTCCTCCCTGGCTCTCAAATGTTAGTAGTTACTTTCTTTAAATAGTAAATTGTGTGAGTGCGTGCATTTAGCACGTGCAAAATTTGGCCACAGTACAACATTGAAAATCTAAAAGAAAAATGTAAGGAAACCTCCAATCGTGAGGGTGTATATAAAGAAGAAATTGAAGGAAGTCACAGCTGAGGTGGGCAAGAGAATTGGCATGATTGAGGTTTAAGTATAATAGTAAGACAGTGGATGTACATACAAATAATATAATAGTATTACAAATGTTCCAAAAAGAGAAAAGAAAGTTATTAGAAACATTTGTGGATATGAATTTACATTAACAATGATAAAAATAAATATATAATTGCTTCAATCCAGGTAATTTTTTCAACTATATCCCCTTTAAAATAAATTCCAATATGCCCTAGTTTGAAACTAATTTACGAAAATGTCCTACTATTTTTTTACCTTCAGAAGATTGCAAGGCGGGGATGGGACCAAGTGAAAGAAATCTTTTTTGGCTCTTTTAGGAAGTTGCGTCTTGGGGATGCGGCCATGTATTCATTTATTTTTTTATTT
Source organism: Cicer bijugum (assembly GCA_037974875.1). Classification (NCBI taxonomy): domain Eukaryota; kingdom Viridiplantae; phylum Streptophyta; class Magnoliopsida; order Fabales; family Fabaceae; genus Cicer; species Cicer bijugum. Next base: position 723,319 of record JBBPBT010001129.1, read on the forward strand.
TTTTTTAACAAATGAAAAATATATTAATTTAATAAATAAAATATAATTAAAATAATTAAAAAAACTATATTATATTAATAAAATCAAACAAAATACATTAAATAAACTAAGTTTTATTATTTGTTTGTTTTTCTAAATGTATTTTGTTTGATTTTATTAATATAATTTAGTTTTTTAATATTTTTATTATATTTTATTTATTAAATTAATATTTTTTCATTGGTTAAAAAAAAATGAGTACATGGTCGCATCTACACTCAAGTTTTGAAAACAAGGTGTTATTATTATTATTATTATTATTATTAATATTATTATTATTATCATTATTATTATTATTGTTATGTTGCAGATATTATTAGGCAACAATTATTATATTAGGCAGCAGTTATGTTTATAGACATTATTGTATAAATAGGAAAACTGATGGAAATGTCAGTAGGCAATTATTTGGGAATTAGATATTGGTTGAGAGAGACCAAGCTCTCAAACTCTTGGAAGGGAGAGACTCAACTCTCAAATTTCTTGGGAATCCATTGTGTAATTCTATTGTATCATCAATAAAGGTCCTTTATTTTCCTTAAATAAATCTCTATGTTTGGTACTGGTTTATATCACAAGGCTCTTCACCAAATAAACTTACACCGTTAAACAGATTGAAGATGCTAACTCTACCTACAAATGGATGATCATGTAGGTCTCTATTGGATGCATAGTCTTACCCTCTGGATCACAATTTTGACAATAATTATTTTCTATTGCAGTTTCATATGTAACCTTACCTTGTAAACGTGTGGTGCGCCATGTATTTGTATGTGGCTGGAAGTTCTCTGACCAGGAAAGAAATACATTTTAAGTATGGAGCCTTTTCCCAGAACTGAACCACTCCGAGCCTTGACGAATGCCTCCATCACTGCATCTCCGTGTTGAGACTCTTGTGGTGCTCTCAGCTCTTCCTACAATTAAAGTTGACAACAGGCTTAAGCTTAATATTACGACAAGCCTTGGGGAGGGGGCATATAACTTTAAGAAGAAAAGAGATTTACAGGGACAGTGAAAAACCGCCCCGGTCTCAATCGTATGCTCCATTTCATAGCCTGCACCTCTGGTCTCTGATGCAACCAATTCTTAAATGACACTTTGGAATTTCCTCCACAAAATCCATCAAATGCTTCACTTCCAAGATATGCTGCAAAAGCAATAAGACGGAAATACCGTTCCAAGTACTCAGCACCACGATTTAATGCCACCCTCCTTACCCTTGGCTCAACATGTTGTTGATTGAATACCTTTCTATATTCTAGAACAGCTTGGCGAATGTTTTGAAGTGCAGAACATCTATCAATAATACCATCTAAGGCCTCCCGGCACTCCACCCCATTATCAAAAAAAGCTGTTATCTTCCATAACAAGAGGATGTCATTTATACCAAAAACATGCTTTTGTTTCTCATCTATCTTTATTTGCAAATTATTGGGGGCAGTGACATAACCCCCAACATCATCTCCACTTGAGGAACCGCCATCCACTTCTTCCTGGGTTACATTATCTCCCAGTATTTTAATAGGCCTACCATAATCAATTCGAAGTTTCACAAGGCAAGCTATGACAGTACCTGTGGTTGTTCTGCCCCTACCCATCTGAAATATGAATGAGACGTTAGCAGTAAGAGATGAAAAGGAAAATAAGAGACAGGAGAAGAGACAACATACAAATATAGAAATATATGCACAAAGAATAGAACAGAAGAGATGAAGGATTAAGAAACAACCTGACAATTGAAAACAAAAGCAGTTTCCTTTGTAGCAGAAGCAATATTAAAAGCCATTGTGTCAAAATCAGAACTTTTAGGAGCTTTTCCATCAGTGATGGGAACACGTGCATACTTAATAGGAAATCCATCAACCTCCAGGCTTTTAAAAACTTCAAGTGGGGTTTGAATTACATCAGAGGTAACTTGCTCCCAAGCATCATATATCTGCCCATCATCTGTTTCATGAATAACCATTATGGCATTGTCATACTGTTCAGCTTCCCTTAGGATATCTTCTTTTAACCGGGCTTCCATTTTCTCCACCCTTTCACGACCAATTCCCTACAAGCCAAATTCACACAATTGGCATAAAAGCCCCGAATTGCCATAAAATTCAGAAAGGCGTCAAATGGGTACAAAAAGTAAGAGAAATCCACACATCCAAAACATGAATTAGAAGTTTTGAAGTTTATCTAACATAATACTATCACTAAGTGAATTGTCCTGTACTCACTACAAGGCAAAGAGGCCTAGAAAATAGAATTGTAATGACATAACCATGTCTTTGGTGGAAACACTAAAAACACGTGATCTCCATACCAGTAACGTTGTAGACAAGAATCCTGAGAAAGACCAACAGTATCCATTAAATTATGCTACTTAAATAAGTACATGATTTCCTGATTAAACTAATACCTTCTTTTGGAAGATGATGCATTCTATTCTAATAGTACAACTAGAATAGCCAGGAGAGCCTATCAAAATACTACAAAAAAAGCCTTAAAGGCCAATTGGGGGTATATGAAACAGTGGATTACAAACCAGATGAAAAGTAATTTTTCCAAATTTAACACCTAATTAGAAATACCCCTTTCTTAACTTTAAAAATTTATTGAAGAGATGCCAAAGACTAAAAGTAATTTTTACCGTGTATTCCCGCATGTTTTTGTACGGTCTTTCAACTTCTCGAAGAACAAATGGTTTCCCATTGATGTAAATAACAGGTTCTTCTCTCATATTATGCCAAAGTACTGGGCGTCCACTTTTAGAGCTACCAATCCTACGAAGGACAGATCGAATACCATCGATAGTTGGATTTGCGACTCCATAAACTGGAAAGCCAGGAACTTCTCTGAAATTAGGTGCCCCCTCCACTCTTTCTGGTAATCTTGGATTTTGACACCCTGGGCAATGATCACTTTTCAGAACAGTTTGACTGCCAAGTACCTCACCATTTCTCAAGGCAGCAACCACACCCATCTCTGAAGGGCGACCATCAGTAGATTCAGCTAACTTCATTAGAGATGGTTTCAAACTGGAATACCCAAGTGCACCCATTGGATCTCTTCTCAGCAACCTGCAATGCAAATAAGCGGCATAGGAAATAAATTATACATGTATATTTTTAACAATCATAAGATCAACAAGTCAACCAAATCATATTGCAATCAGAAACCCAATTGGTGAATAGTTATTCAATTATATGAAGGGGAGATTTATTTAAGAAAGTAATGAATAATGATGGGTGAGGGCAAACACTAGATTATAAGCAAAAGAGCATAATACTAACACACTCTATATCTGGATGTTTTCAGGGAATATTGACCAAGAAAATTTCTAAACTATAAGCAAAATTCTGCGGTGCCTCTTTCCAGATAATTGATATCAAGCCACAATATGACAAGAAAAAGTAGCCCAGCTTTTTCTTGGGTAAAAAGGTATAATGGAATCATAGTATAACGTCCCAATATAAAAAACTCCTACCAAGGGCTTTCTTTGGAGCCAACTTAGAATTGGAATTCTCAAAGGGTAACTTTGAGCCAAATACCATGCATCATCACAAAATCAATAGATATTTACTCAGAGAAGTTAACGGTGATCTGAGAACCACACTAGCTCATATATAATCCTTGGTGGTATGATAAGACTCGGATGATTAATAAAACTTTTGAGCCTAAGAGTAATATTGACATCAAAGATTTCTTTAATAACAGTGGCAATGGCAAGGTACAAGGGAATCTGGGACCTCATACTCAACAAAACATCGTGCCTCAGAGTAGAGACATCTCAGTTACATTATTGCAGTTCAACTTTTTAATGCCTAGGTATACGTGGCAGGAAACTATTAACTAGTCACATGCAGTTTGACTCAATAGATAGGGTCCATTGACCTAATGAAAATAAATTTTTTAAAAAATAACATAGACTATACAACAATTTATTGGGAGAAAAGATAAGAAGCAACCTGCGAATAATGCTGTAGAGCTCTGGCCTAGCTCTCATCCAGTCAGCAAAACTACTATGACTAGCAGAACTAGTGCGGAGTGCAGCCATTTCTGAATGTATATATACAGCAAAACATATCAAAAAGTAGTATCTCTCCAAGTACTCCACAAAAAAAGAAAGTGATGCCTCCCTTTTCATCTCATCTGGTTGCCGCAGAATACTATTGCGATAAGTGGCAATTGCTTCACGTAAGTTCTGGAACAAAAGCAAAGAAGAATTAAATGAGGCATCTTCAGTTGATACATAAAAAATCCAACTTCCACATTCAAGGAAAAGAAATTTGAAGCAGCAGTCTAAGCAACAAAGGAGTTTTCTTTCTTCCTTTTTCTGTTCTTGCGAGGTATCCCCACATCCTTTAGGTGTGCGACTAATCCTCGCTCAGGGTACTGACTCTCCTTACAAGTGCTTCCTTGGGGTGATCGAAACAGATACCTGCATTGAGGCGCACTTGTCAATGACTTTGTCAACTTGCCTTTTCCCCTCAACACCACCCTGGAAGCAAGTAAATTAATTAGGAGAAATAGAACATATTTTGCATCATCTAAAGAAATATTAAAATTCATACCAATACCTCTAACACCCGAATCAAGCTTCTTATGACTGTATATTCTCCCCTTCGTATTGCCTCCTCTGAGTTAGGAATATGGTCTGGTACATTAGTCAGATATTGAGAAATTCTACCAACTGAGTTGCTTCTTGGAATCCCTATAATTATTTTTATAAATCAGAAGTATATTAAAGAAAAAGAAAAAACTGAAACATAGGGGGGCAAAGCCCAAAATCCATGAAGAAGGACAACATAGAAAGCTTTAAAAAGTCTAAAACTAGGAAGATCAAGTTTTCTATGTCCAAAATCCTCACTATTGAAAAAAGGAATTAAATCCCACCAAGTGAAGTTTGGGCGGCTAAAACCAAAAAGAAACCAGCTTTCCAGCACAACAATATCCAACTCGAGAAGTAAAGTCGGCTAGAAGATAAATTTGAACGTTTTGATATTGGATATTCAACTGGTAACTCTATGATCTAAACTGAATGATGGAGTAAGAATACAGGACAGACAGACTGCCTAATGTGTCCTTGACAAAAATCTACACAAAGTCACAAACTGAAAACGCAATTGATATTTTAATCAAATACTGGAATACTTGGTCATGTCTATGGATGGTATTATTAGTGTGGCAAAGTGCGTCTTAATTATTTTTGTTTTTAAATCGTTAAACGGGGAATGATAAAACTTAACATCAAATGCTGAAATTGCAAGAAATCACTAGCTTGTGTTCAAACTGTGGAACGAACAATGACATTTATGATATTAAGTGAACAAAAAAAATAAAGTCTATTCTAGGAAAAGTTCAAATAAAATAAAATAAATACCAGAAGCTCCAATTCGATTCAGATAAATCAAAGTCGCAATGACCATTCCAGTTGTAGTTCGTCCACGCCCCATTTGACAATTGAAAATTATCTCTGTATTTACATCAGCTTGTGAAATTTTATGAACCTAAAATGAAGATGAAGGGTATTAAGCTGTAAAGCCAATAGTTTCAGGAAACTGAATGAATTTTCTATGAATGATAACTTCTGTGATGTACCAAATAAAATATAAAATATATCTTAACATTTTGGCAATGTTCATCAGAAGATCACTGACAAGACGATAAAGAAGAATACTAAAATACTACATCATTAAACCCCTTGATAGGATCCAGAGAATATGTATTCAGATAGTGGCATTAAAAATAGTAGAGAATAACAAATAGAGTGAAATCAGGATCAAGCACATTTATCTAGCAAAGATATCGCATGCAGAAGCTTTTAATAAAATAAATATTAATACAAACAAACTTACCAAAATATCAAAATCCATTTCCTTAGGGGATTTTTCATCAGTTATTGGAACACGTTCATAATCAACAAGGTATCCTTCCACTTGCAATTCCTGGTACACCTACAACCAAGAAAACAACTTTGCTGCATTTTGTTCAGAAAAATGGCTGAATAACATCATTACACGCCCATTACAGACAAGTTTCACCCATACCTCTAGAGGTGTCTTCACAGAATTACATGACACTGACTCCCATTGGTCCACCATCTGACCATCTGGCAGTTCATCAGTCACAAGAATCTTATTTCCATATCTGTCATGCCATTTGAAAATAAGATTGTTTATCATGCAATACAGATTAGGGATAAATACTAAAGGGAACCATGAATACCTTGCAGCTTCCATCAGAATATCTTCTTTCAAACGAGCTTCCATTTGTTCAACTCTTTCCCTATTAATTCCCTGATTAAGTACAAAACGCAAAACAATTAAAACCCAAGCAAATTTCAGTTGAAAAATTAGCGAGTTCAATTCAACTAAAATCCATTAATCCAACATCAAGGGTCACATTAGGTTGACAGCCAGGTCATAACCAAAACTCACCTCCTGAAAATCACAGGGCTCAAAGTGGAAAGAATATACCAAATTAAAACAGCAAGGATTCCACAATAACATACCGTATACTCGAGGTTGGAGAATGGTCTTTCCACATCACGCAAAACAAAGGGGCGCCCATTGATGTACACAACCTGATTTTTAGACAGTGAAAGTTTAGAAGAGGTGGTGTGGGGAATTTTACTGGAGCATCAAGACACATATTCCGAGCTATAATGAAACACACACGTGTGTTTGGATGATTGTGTAACCAATGTGATTTTGAACGAACAAAATTTTGTAAAATTGGTTTGGTTAAAATTGAGTTTGAATTGAAGTTATTTACGGTTGAACATCGTTATTCTAAAAACAATTTTAATGTAAAAGTTAGTATACGTTTTTTAACCTAATGTAAAAGCATGTCATCACTTCGAGTGAAACCAAAGTTTGGAGTCAAAGTCTATTTCGATTCACCAGCAACAGAAAACATAACTAAGAGATAGGCCTATTTGGATTGGCTTACCTGAACATATTTACTGACATAAACATTTGAGAAACTATTTGGGAAAGCTTGTGGAAACAGCTTATGACATGTTCATAAGTTGTTTGCTGCTAATTTCCACATGTTTTCCATAATAAGTTATGAAAACAATTTATAACTTATATAAAAACAATTTGATTTTATTTTATCTTTTGTTATAAAAAGAGTTTATGCATAAGCACTAATACGATAAATACTTATGCTATAAGCGCTTAATTTCATGTTTGACATGAGGTAAAAACAATTTTAATACCCTCCTGTCTCTATGGGGAATTGAAAGACATAATTTCAATAAGAGACTTAACCACAAATATATTACTAATTACAGTGAGAATTTCAATTCATTTCCATATGTCATATATATTTAAAACCTAAGATTTAAAGCTGAAAACAACATAATAACAGAGAAATGAATATGAAAGAAAAAAAAAAAGTACTGACAGGGAAGCACGTAAAGCAACAGCGTATTGAAAAGTAAGAAGGAAAGCAATGAATACCGGTTCCTCACGAAGACTAATCCAAAGAACATGAACTTTGTTGCCTTCAGGTTGAGCACCAATGTGCTTAAGAACATTTCTGATTCCATCATTAGTTGGAATCGCAACGCCGTGAACATGTAACGACTCGGCCTATAAATTAATCAAAAAACAAACGTAATAATCATTAAAATGAAGAAAAAGATAATAAAAAAGCGAAAGTGACAAACGATAAATCTCAGTGGTAAGAAAAACCTGACGATAATTTGGAGCTCCTTCGATGTGAGGACGCAAACGCTTGTTCTGACAACCAGGGAAATGGTCGCTCTTAAGAATGGTTTTCTTTCCAAGTACCGATCCTCCTCTTAACTTCATTACTTCCTCTGGCTCTTTCGGAATCGACATCTTATTCCGATTCCGATTTCAGTTACTTTCACGCGCAACTCTCAATAGCTGATTATTGTTGTTCTTCACTTCGCTTCAACTTCTTCTTCTCCACTGCTTCTCACGATTCTCTTCCGATTACCTTCCACTTCTTTTGTCTTCTTCCTTTGCTGAAATGTGATTTATTATTTTTTTTAATTTTCCTTTTTATGATTCGTATTTGTGGTCGAATACTTGCACTTGTTGTAATCGTACATATAATTCACTTATGATTATTATTACTAAAAGAGAAAAACAAATTACAATTATCAAGTGTAGTATAATTCTATATTCCTTTTTATTATTCCATTTAGGATTCACAGCACAAAGCCAAGCCAATTTTGAATACGGATAGGATAGGAAAGGCTTCATTGGAGTTGTTGTTTTATGAAAATAATTGTTTTTCAAATCATTGAATAACGAATGCACCGGTTTTTTATTTCTTAAAATTTGTATTAATTTTAATTTATTAATAAAATGCTTCATTGCAACAGAGAGGAGATGAAATATTATTTATAAATGAGGTGTTTATAAAAATAATTAAAAAAACAATTATTTAACATTTGTATTATTTCTAGAAATAGTGAAATACATAGCATTTGTATTTCACATAAGTTTTATAAAAATAAAAATATTTTTATAAAGTAAAATGTTCTAAAATTTTATTTTCTACTTTATTTAATATAAAATAGTATTAATCAACATTGTTTAAGAAATGGTATAATATCAGTGTATATTAACATGTTGGATCGCAATTGACACATGATTATTATCAAATTTCAATAAAAAAAAGTTTGATTTTTTTTTTTTAAAGTCAGTAAGGTTTAATAGTTTAAGAGAGTTAGAATGACAAAGTTATGAGTTTAATTATTTTTCAAATAAAATTAATAATTGATTATTAATATTGTTATTACAAAAATCTTTTGCTTTTGCAAAATAATAGGTAAAAGAATTTGTGTAATATCATTGTCCTCTTAAATTCCCAATGTTCATTAAAAAAAAAATTATCAATATTGATAGCACACATTAATGCCCCTTAATATAATTAAGGATTTTTTTAGCTTAATATAATTAAGGTGTGACACAGCAGTCACAATTACCTTAAACAACTTTAAAATATTAGTACTATGAATATGATTAAGCTTTAAGTGCAGTAATTTGCCTTCTGTTTGTTTAAGAAATGACTTGCTTCTAGAAGCAACAACTGTCCTCGTTTTCTGTTAGAATATTATCCACTTTTGGTGGACTTTGTTTATTCTCTGTCACCATTCGCCAATTAGCTTTTGTACTGTCATGAATAGTACTATCATCATTAGTCATCAATTTATTCGCTTTTATCTATTTCTATTTATCATTGTTAATATTAAGTTCACATGCATGCGTAGAACATTGTATACTGTAACCAAAAAAATAGGTGTAACAAAATTTATAAATAAAAAAGTGCATAAGAGGCTAATCAATGTTATATAAATAAAAGGACAGCAAGTTGGATTCTGCCAAACGTTTGGATCTGTTAGTTAATGGGTTTGTTTGAAAATGCTTGGGCCAGGCCTTAGTGTATGTAGGCTAAACAGCCCAAGGAAGGATTCATAACAAGAGAACACGCTTTTCCCCCCTCTTGCTATTGCATTACTTGAACAAGACGCAGACGAGAGTAGTATCAAACCAATAAATAATGGCTTTGTATGCAAGAGGCACAATTACAGCAGCAATATCGCGCGCTTTAAACGCCTTCTCTTCACCCTTCTTACATCTCTCATCATCTACATCGATTTCCAAATACCCTTCCAATTTTCAACGCCATTTCACCTCCACCAACAAAAACATCGACACCAAGCTCAATTTCTCTCTTTCCGATTCCGATTCCGATTCCGATGACGAAAATACCCAAAAAGAATTCCACAACAATAAGAAACTACCACCGCCTTACGACCCGTTCAGCAAGAAGCCAGCAATAGAAGAACCAAAAAACCCCAAAGACTTACAAGAGATTTTCCACAATATGAGAAGCGGTGACGGTTTATTCAACCATGCAATCAAGATGTTCGACGGTTTGTCCAAACAGGGTTTAACCCACGAAGCATTGGAGCTTTTCGGTCAGATCAAAGATAACGGTCAGATGCCCGATGTAGTGGCCCATACTGCCATCCTCGAAGCTTATGCCAATGCCGGTCAACCAAAGGATGCTCTCAAAGCTTACATTCGCATGCTTGCTTCTGGGGTTTCTCCAAATGCTTATACCTACGCTGTTCTCGTTAGGGGACTTGTTGTTGATGCGAAGTTTATGAGGGATGCGAAAAAGTATGTTTTGGAAATGATGGAGAAAGGGATTAGACCTAATGCTGAGACTTATGCTGCAGTGTTTGAGGGATTGGTTAGGGAAGAGAAGATGGATGAGGCTGTTCAGTTGCTGGAACAAATGAAGGATAAGGGGTTTGTTCCTGATGAGAAGGCTGTTAGGGAAGTTCTAAGCAACAAAAGGGGTCCTATTTTTAGAACTGTCATAAACATTCTTTTTGGCAAATAGCTATCACAATGAAAATGTCTGTGATTATGTGTAACGTTACTGGTTTGGAACATGTAATTTTGGAGCATCTTGTGTGTTTTTATCACTCTCACTATGATCTTACAATATGTTTAATAAATTTATTTTTTTACAAAAATTGCTGTAAAATTAAAGTAAAAATGATATGTATAGTTAGATACATTATGAAATTTGTGTTCTTATGGGAATACAAGATTTTCACCAGGTATGAGAAAAAGAGTACAAGGATCAGGAGAATCTATTATGCCTATTTTGAAAATTCACAAACTCGCTTTCTCGAAAATATAGTTGCATACTTTGAAATTAAATCATGGTCCATGTGGATAGTAAGTTGGAGTTACGAACAAAAATCACAATTTAGAAATCATTTTGGAATTTAGGATTAAGCTTGTTTGAATGTAATTAATTATACATGACAAATTTAGATGATAGTTACTATGGAGTGACTGGAAACATTCTTCCCATAAAGCTATTCCTGTCTCTTTCTGAAACGTTGCGGTTAAAGCTGATGATAAACATTACAGCTGTGCAGACAAATCGGCATCATACAGTTAATGTTCTCCGAATATCACTGCTGCAACGCAAATGATAAACCAATTTTACAACAAGGAGAAAGAAAGAAAAAAATCTTAGATCAAATGTGGGAACGTCTATGTAGTAAAGTAGGCATTGATTCTATATATCTTTTGGGAAGCACCTTTCAATTTCTCCACATAAGCCATCACCAATGGCACAGCTCAATTCTCGAACATGGTGACACCAAAACTGAATGTGTTCAACTAAAAAAAGTCTCGTTTATTGGTACATTCTGATGCTCGATGCCCCGGTTGTCCACAATTAAAACAGGCCCCTCCATAACTACTTCTGTAATGCACATTCAGATGCCATGAGTTATACATACATCCAAATATATAGCAAGAGAATCATACTAAATTTTTTATGGAAGAAAATTACCAAGATTAAAACAGACACTACATAACTAGTTTCCTATTACCTGTTTGATGATGAATATCTGCTTGATCGACTATCCCCAATTAGCCAGTCATCCCTAGAACCTCTCTGATCCCTAGAACCTCTCCGATCTGTAGAACCTCTCCGATCTATAGAACCTCTCTGATCCCTAGAACTTCTCCAATTACTTCCAACTCTATCAAGTGTAGCAACAACTTGCTTGGTAGATGATTCTGAAATCTCTTGCATAGGTGGTGGACTAATAAATTCAAATTTGGAGCCTACATCACGCTCAAGGGATATAACAGTTCTTTTCTGGCTAATGGTGTACATTACAATAGCCGTACCCTCTTTTCCTGCACGTCCAGTACGACCAGAGCGATGAACAAAAGTCTCGGGACCATCAGGAAGTTCATAATGTATAATCTGAAAAAATAATGGAATGCCAACAAGATTTTCAATATGTTGAGAACAGACAGCAATTCAGCATTAGACCAAAGCATTGAACCTTTTATTTCAAGTAGAGACCTTAAACTTATCTGATGGTAAACAAAATTGAAATTGCTACCAAAGAATTAACCAAGGTATTGTTTACACAAACACATTATATTATGACATAAATTTTAATTGCCAAATCAGATTAAATAATGTACAGTGACAGAGATTGAGTATAAAGGTCAGATGAAGTAAACGTCGAAAATCTCCTTATATCTAAACAGACGATCCAGATTACACACAACAAGAAGCAACCCAAATTAAGAGTTCAGAAATCCTTATCAAGAATAAGCATACATTCTTCATCTGACCTAGAGATAACAATATCTCAAGCCCCAAATTTTTACACACTAGATTTTCAATAGCTGAGTTAACACCAAAATCTTCAATTTAAAACCATCAACTCCAAATAACAATAATCCACATGGTTGGGTTTATTACCAATGCCTCAGTTGGCATTACATATTAAAATGCATCATAAAAAGTTTTAAAATGCTGAAATTTGAGAAGACTTTCATAGAACTCAGACAGAAGATAAGATGTTTGAATGTGCACCAAAAAACATCACTTTGAACTTACCAAATCAACATTGGGAATATCTAGTCCACGAGCAGCAACATCAGTAGCGACAAGCACTGTGAATCTCCCTTCCCGAAAACCATTCAATGTTCTCTCTCTCTGATACTGAGAGATATCACCATGTAGTGCTTTAGAAGCTATACTACTTGTTAATGACAATGATATTTCATCAGCATCCCTTTTTGTTCGTGTGAAAACAATAGTCTTTCCACCCTTTGCATAGGCCTAAGAGACATGGTAACATTCAACAAAATTATTTAACAGCCTTTTGTTGTATTCATGAGTAACGTTTAAGTACATTTTGGAAACACGGAACTAACAGAGTTAGTACATAAATGAAACTTGCAACAGAAAAATGGATCTTAGAGAATAGACAGCCATAAGTTTGTGTGAGGGTATTCAACATGAACTACATCTCGATGATAGAAACTTGCTCAATATGCATGACTTCCAAACCATGGAGTTTCTATAAACAGTTGGTAACCTGCTTCTGAACAATAAGTTTTTATTGTATCATTATTTTATAAAAAATTGTTTGGTTTTACTCACCATACTTACTGAACAAGACCTCAGAAAAACAAACTGCAGATATTACCAAACAAAAAGCTAAGATTGTGAAAATAACAGCAAACTTACACTTATTAGACCGAAAAGAATTCTCCTCTTTGATGTTGCAGTGGCTGATACGGCATAAAGTTTGATCCTATCAGCGAGTTTTTCTTCTTTATCCCCGACCTTGTCAAAAAGAAAAGTGAAATGCATCATAACCATTTTGTGGGGATCAAAACACGACATAGTTGCAATAATTTAATATTAAATATCAGTAAGCATAATTCCAGCTGTTTGAAAAAATAGTAGAAAATGCAAAATAGATTCAGTTCTAGTCCAAATTTATCAATGCTTTCCATCCTTTTCCCTCCAAAATGAGTATACCATACATATCACAAGATAGCATGAGGCTTCCGAAAAGATGAAAATGTAATCATGCACCAATACTGTAAAACTAGATCATTCAGAAAAAGAGGGGTGCACAACCACAAAGACCATATAATGATTAGCGTTTTGTCCACAAGAAATTGCATAGTAATAAGTTGATAAAAAAGCCAACGATTACGGTATGACATTCTATCGACACAAAAGCTTTTCTTCAAAAGCAAATCCCACCATTAAGGCGAGTTATACTACACCTATTTGACTCTACAATCAACACATATTGGGAATTCAACTTGTACAAAATCAAATAAATGACACATCTAATTGGGAATCCAATGCATGTATTCTCTTTGGACAATATTTTGACTCCCTTTTTGCAAAAGTTCTCACATGCTAACTACCAAGGCTGAAACTGTTTTATGGCCATACTACTTTCAGCTACAATCTGATATATCATAGAGAGCCTGTTTCACATCAAAAGCACCACTTCTAGCTAATGAGAAATATAAGTTCGCCACATTACCCACAAAATTGTCACATGCCAAACAGAAAAAATTATTAACTTAACACTACTATACATTGCAATCTAAGCTTTCCCTGTATATAACCTAACAAATACTCAGTTAACTATACTTCATTCAGGTATATTTGTTGAGAAGAGATGTTAAAAAGTAACCACAGTTTTACCAAATCAATAGTCAATGGGTTGTTCAAATGTTTTCTTGACAATTTCTTGACCCAACCCGGCATGGTTGCAGAGAAAAGCATGATCTGGCGCTGAGATGGGATCCTTTCTAAAATCACTTCCACATCCTCCTCAAACCCAACAGCAAGCATCTGATCGGCTTCATCAAGGACAAAATACTGAATTTGACTCAGTTTAAGGCTGTTTCCATTCACTAGGTCAATTATTCTCCCGGGTGTTCCCACCACTACATCAACACCACGGGAAAGTGCGTTCTTCTGAATATCATAAGAAACACCGCCATAAACACAAATTGTGTTTAGATAAGGTGCAGATTCTTTTATCTCCTTCTCTACTTGCTTTGCTAACTCCCTAGTAGGTGCAAGGACCAGTACTTTAGGAAGCCTACCAGACCGCCTGAGATAAAGTAACACCCAAATACATCAAAAAAAAAATATCAAAGATTTATAAGTAACGATCTTTGGTTTTGTGGTGTCAAAAATTGATTCTAGCTAGAAATGAGTTAAACATAAAGATATATAACACAAATAAATAAAGTTATTTACGTTTCAATACATTCATATCAAAGTTAGTTGAACAATAAATGTGTGGGTAAATATCAATCATAAAGGCAAACACTCTGAATTCTAGCTTCAAGTTAAAAGTGGAGTCAAAATCAATTCTACACAACTACCAATTTTGGCTCATCCAAAAGTGAAACTAAACATACAATTTATAATGCAGGAATAATGAATCACCTGAGATTGGTCTGTTGATCCTCGGTGAGGCCCTTGAGAATTGGAATTCCAAAGGCTAACGTCTTGCCAGTCCCGGTCTTTGCACGAGCAATGATATCTCTACCTTCTATTGCAGGAAGCAGCACAGCTCTCTAAAATCATCAACAAATTCCACAAATTATTTTTTAAAAGCTACACAAATGAAACATAGTAGAGGCATAAAAATAACAATAATTCAAATCAATACTATGTAAGTATATAATAGAGGTAAAGGTTGTTACATTTGTTGTTTAAATAAAAATAAAAATAAAAACAATAAAGAAATATTAGATACCTGAATGGGGAAAAGATTGGTGATTCCACGGTTGTGGAGCGAGTCAACAAGTTGGGAAGGAAAACGGAGCTTGGAAATGTCGAGTTCGTCTTTGCTGATGGTGAGTTGGTCGTCAGAGTCTTGGAAAGTAAAACCCTCGAAAGCTTCTTGAGAGGTGAGGATGGAGGAATTGGGAGTGGCAATAGCAGAAGTAACGAAAGAAAGGGTAGGGGTTTTGTGGTTGGAACGGAGTCGAAGAAGGGTGGTGAAACGGGAGGTATTGTTGAAGAATGAAAAAGAGGAGGGTGTTGAGGAAGTTGGTGTCTTAAGAAGTTGAAGAGAGGAACAAGTACTTCCAACTGCACCGGGAATGGAAGTCATTTTGAGTTGTTGGGAGTTCTGTGAAATGAGAGAAAGCGGCAAGGAGGTGGGGAGTGGAGATAAGGCCGCACACACTCTCTAACCCGCGAATTATGGCCTTTTAAACCTCCACGTCCTTCTTTCTGTTCTGTGCTTCTAGTTCTGTGTGGCTATGTACTCATCCACTCTTAAAATATAGATTAAATCTTTCGATGCCCGTATGCACCCCGACCAATCTGGTTGGTTATATTTTCATACAATTAATTTTCTTTTAAAATAAATTCAATATAAATTAATTTGTGTTTGGATATATTAAAGTATTAATCCATTATGTTGAAATAATTTAGATGAAAGTTACTTTTAATTGTATAATTATCCAAACCAATTTTAACATATATATTTTGTATTTAAACTATACATATACACTTTTTTCTATTTAATAAATATATGTATGCTTATAAGTATTATAGTACGTTTGGACAAAATAAGTATTATATTAAAAAAATAAAAAAATAAACTCTAATAGTTTGGAATAATACTAAAAAGGTAGAAATTGAACTTGCAAGTTAAGTGTTCAGGAAATTCGAAGGTTCTCGTTACTTCTAATTGAAACACAATTTCCTCTTAGATTTTTTACCTCAAAATAAAACAAAGAGATTACATTAAAACAAGTTATTTTTTAAAAGAATGTGTACACTATTATAGGATATTTTATTTACCAGTCAAATGGCAATTAAGTAAAAGACAAATAAAAAAGATATAGTATGGAAAGATACCTTGTACGAATCGATTGTATTGACCACATAAGCTACAAATTGGTGTGTTTAGCGGCTTAAATTGTAGAAATTAGAATTGCTTCTCCCTAAAAAAATCCCAACACCTTTCTAAGCCTATGTTCGGATGCTCGTCGTGCATTGACCAACTCATTAAGAAAGGTGCTTCCTCACTTAGCACCATGTTGTTTCATAATCTAATTTTTTATTATAAAAATCCTTGGAAACACTCGCAATTTTAAAAAAATTGTCTTTCATATAGAAAACAATGCATTATTAAAGTTACATTTTTTATTCTTTAACTTATTTGATTATAACACTTTCGTCATTTATGTCTTTTTTCTCATGTTAACAAATGAGCTTTTTTTTTCATTTGCATAATAATTGAAATGAAATTTAGAAGTTTGTTAATCAAACCAGCAATGAACAATGATGGTATTCTCTTGACTTGTTAAGTTGTTATTCCTGCCTTATATTTATTCCACTGAGAGGGAATAGTAAAACAACTAATTTTGTAAATACTTGCCATCCAAACTCTCCCATTGACAAAATAAGTATTAAACTAAATTTGTAAATACTTGCTCCTGAAATAAATAAACCCCACCCTTAAATTGTATATAATTATGTGTTGGCTCAAAAGAGAAATTCACAATCCGCCAAAGCAAAATCATAAATCCTATGTTAATAATAAATCAATTAACTATAAAATGATTCCATATCGCTTTGACTTGCTACCAAAGTCTAGCACAAATGGTTGGTCTACAGTGTTGCACACATTAAAATAGTTCCACAAAGTTATCCAAATTACCAATTTGTAATTCAAAGAACAAAATGTTTTTACTTAGAACTTGTCTGCTGCCTGCCATCTGGGATCAAAAATAACACAATTGGTTTTGAAGGACGAACAAAGGGTACATCACACCTGAAATATCCCTTTCTCTCCAGCTGCAATACCTCTCCACACTGAAGATTTCGCATATTGGAGTCTCCATATGCTAGAATCTCCTTTTTTGTACATGGGTTAACCACATCAATGATATCCTCGTTCTTTTCAACCTGCAAACAAAGTGAACATAAATAAACTGTTCATACCATAAAGACAGGTTTGATATTTTTCAAAGTATGAGTAAGAGACTAAATGAACACCACATGGGATAGCTTATCTTTAAATATGCAGTCCATGACAGGCAGACAACAAAGTCAGTAAAGAAATGTCTTTCATAGTACACTTTTAATAAGAACTAAAATTGAGCAATTCTTGCATGAGCACAATGTAATCAAAAGAAAGACACCAAGTTATTGCAGAATTATTTTCATCTTTTGATTGGTTGTGTCCATAGGAATTGTAATGACACATTAGTTCCTCATGAAAATATTAACATATTATATATGTTCCTTTATGTTTGCTAATGACAGAAACAACCAGAGAACAAAACATACCTTTTTCTTCGTAATTAGATGATCAAACTCCGTCAGTGTCAGGCTAACTAGTTCATCTGAGTCAGGTAGCCAAGTGAGCTTCAATTTTGTGGTCTTCACAGAACCTTCAAGATGCAAAACACCACTCAACCCTGTGACATTCCCATCTTGGTCCTTCTCTACTTCCTTTATTATGGCATTTCCCCAATCCATCAAGGTTACTTCCTCACCTGCTGATATGGACTCTGCATCAGCATAGTCAATCCATATCCTTTTAGTATATGTGGTAGCTTTATTTCCGGCAGCTTCAAATTTCTTGTGTCTAGGTATGATGCGGACAAATGATTTCTCGGGACCATTAGTAAGGGTCAACAATACACGTCTCTCCGCAATGACAGCAGTGTGTCTGGGACATACAGGGTCAATAATCTTCTTATTGATGGTCCAGAGCTTGTCCCATTCCATGAGATTGAGATTTTTTGACGCCCCCTGTACAAGTACAAAGAACAGTCTTCAGCATTTTAAGCTTGGGTTATACAACAATAATGTACAAAGAAGGAAAAAAGTATGACAACAGAACTACATATTCTACTGTAATTCTTATTTGTTAGTGAGTGCTTAATTTTTTATTTGACAAATTGACAAATATATGAAAGCAAATCTTGTATATACTTGTTCAGCAATAAATTGTACCAACGCTTCAATTTTCAAACCTCTGCGCACAATTCCTTGCACTGTAGGAACTCGTGGATCATCCCATCCATCAACTTTTCCAGTTTGGACAAACCATAGAAGGTTTCGTTTGCTGAGAAGAGTGTAGACCATATTCAACCGACTAAATTCGTAGATAAGAACTTTCCTCACTCCCATGTCATCTCGAATCCGGGAATACTGAGCACCGCGATCACGGTATTCACTTGCCCGAAGAGCATGTGTGATACCTTCCTTAGCATCAACATATGGACATGCAAAGTCATAAGTTGGATACACTTTATACTTGGATCCAATCCTATGATGAGGTTTTGTATTGCAACGATAATAAACAGGATCGCGAAGGCATTTGTTTGGGTCTTGCATTTCCAACTTCCCACGGACAACACACTGCAAGCCCCTCTCGGATCCAGCAATCATTTCCTTCCATAATTTCAAATTCTCATCTACACTATTGTTTCTGCATTTAGATTCTATGCCATCCATTCTCTCCTGTCTCAATTGTAATTTTGGAGTGTCATCAACATATGCTTTACCCTGGCTAATTAATTTTTCAGCCACTTCCATCAACTCAGGGAAGTAATCTGATGTATAAGTAACTGTGTCAAACTTGATACCCAATGTATCAATATCTTTCGCTATGCTTTCCTCAAATTCCTTACTTTCTTTAGCAGGATTTGTATCATCAATACGCAAAATAAGATGACCTTGGTATCGCTCAGCAAAATACTTGTTCAACAAAGCTGCTTTTGAGTGTCCAATGTGAATATAGCCACTGGGTTCAGGTGCAAAGCGCAAGCGAAATTTTCCAATTTCAGCATCTGGAAGATCTATTTCTGCAGAAGGTTTGCCTCCTAACTTAATCTTTTCAGATACATCCCCATTCACATTCTTCCCTTTGTCCATGACGACTGGATGGTCTTTTGGCTTACTTGCAGATGGCTCTCCCAATCCTTTTTTGCCAATATATGTTGTTGTGACTTCATTTAAGGCAGTACCGTATTCTGTGACTATTGAATTGTACCATCGTGAAAGATTTGGATATTTCTTTGACTTCCTCAAGCTTTCCCATCTCTTTCCAGTTCCTGAAAGAGCATATTGTAGATAGAGATAACAAGGAACCATCAAGTTAGACAGATTATTGGTTGAAGAGGCTGCAAAGTTACTAAAGAACAGAGAAATGGAAGATAGTGTAATTTGGCTGCACAGACTACCATATAATACAAAAATGATTGCCCACAATAATAGTGTTTTTTCTCCAAAGTCCAAACAATAGAGCAAAGCGGATGCAGCATAGAATGCTAGTTATATAACAGGTAAGACAACAATAAGCCCTGTTCTGTCATCACTCAACAGAGATACATGCAACTAGGAAATAACCACAAAATGCAATCGCTAAACTAAAACAAGGATCTCCTTTTCCATAGGAATGGTGTTAAAAGAGACCTAGTTGTCGTATCGCAGGTGAATTTGAATAGATATCATAAAATCATAAAGTATCTTTTTACCTGCAAGACCTGCCCAGATAGCTAGATCAGCAATTGATAATGAATAACCAACTAAAAATGTACGCTTCTCCAAGTAGTCATCTATATATTTGCATCCAGTCTCAAATGCAGGGCCTGATGACAGTACAGGTGCATACTCCAACAACTCATCAATCTGAAAAGCCAAGGAAGGGAAATGAGAAAGAAAAAAACAAGGACACAACGACTGAGCCAACAACCAGAAGCAAACGACAAATATTTAAAAGACAATATAAAACTCCATTCTTAGACAACATCACTTAGGCGGTGTTTGGATAAATAGCTTAATCAAGTGATTATAGCATTAGCACTTTATGTATAAGCTAATTTATATCAAAAGATGAAGTAAAGTCAAACAATGATCATATAAGTTATAAGATGTTTTTTTTTTCAAAGTAAACCACCAAATCCGCCCGAGTTTGTACCAGGCTTTCAAATAGTTAATTGAAATTAAACATGTATAATTAAAGTGTCAGCAAATCATATCAATGTTTCATTTGAATAAAAGATGTGGTGTTATGTAATATGAGTAAAATGACCTGGCTAGTTTCAAATGCATTTTGGCCATAGAAATTGGCAGTTCTGGCGACATAACGTAGAAGAACAAATGGTCCGCGCAATTTCAACCTGTAATGAAAATGAGTGCAAGATCGTAAATGTGGCAGGAATAAAATTGAAAGGATTAACATAATCTATTTCCGAAGCGGTAACAATACATAACTAAAATAAAATGTAATGTTATCGAGTTTGTGTTGTTTGGAAGTAATTGAGCATGTGTTGGTAGCTGAAGAAATGAAAAATGAAGTTTGAGGAGAATGAAAACTTACCCGTTGGAGAAGTTAAATGTGGGGGCAGAGTCAGAAGCGAGGGACGTGTCGACAGATGGAGAAAATCCGGCGAGCTTGACGGCGGCGATCACCGATAATGGTGGTGTGGCGGCGGAGAAAGAAAAGGTATTGACGTCCATAGTGAAGACGAAGAACGTAGAATTTAATGAGTTTGGTTCGTCGGTGGTGAGTGGAGGTGACTCAATGGCGCAGTGATGGTGACTGAGAAGGAAGGAGGAGGAGCAGTGGTTTTCATACACCCTTCTTTTCTGTTTTTATACTTTGGGTGGGTGGTTTGTAGTATTGGGCCACTTTTTAATCTTAGTCTAGCCATTTTCATGTTTGCCCCAGTATAATATATTAGCCTAATATAATATATAATAATAATAATAATATTATAAAATCAATTTCCCTTCCTTTCTTATTGGAAGATGTCACGCTTTTTATTGGAAGGTCGCGATTTAGTCTTTGTTGGAAGATCGCGTTATTTAATACACCGTTGTTAGTCTTTACGAACAGGATATTAAAACTGTAATTACAACTCTAATATACACTGCGATTTTTCGCAGGTGTTCCGTATTCGTAATAATTAGCATTATTATTTTTAATATCCTTTGGAAGATGTGCATAAAAAATTAGATACTAAAATGATCTTTTTGAAACTCAATGGCTTGAATAAGAAAATAGAATCAATATTTGAAAGATATCATTAAATGTTTTAAAATTTTTAAAAAATAATCTTTTTTATTTAACATTTTTTACTTTTTTATTCATTAATAAATATTTTAAAATATTTGTCAATGTGATTCACTAAAAAAAAATATGTTATACCAACGTAAGTCAAAGGTCGAACAAATTGATTCAAATTCTTTATTCTTTTGTCTTATTTACGGTTCCTTTTATAAAAATGTCGAATTCTGTATTTCCATTTAAAATAGTCAAATTTTGTATTTCCATTAAAACATAGTTGTCTTCTAATTCGTTCATCTCATTGTGTCAATTAAAACATTACATTATTTTGAGTATAATAGTTATGCATATATAACCGTTTCAATTTTCCAAATATATTTTTCGGGTGCATTGGTTTCTATTCTCCCAGCCTACAAATCCATTAAGTGGAGCATTTTCAAGACGTGTACCATATTCTAGTAGGTTATAGGCACCGTATCCAACTTTTCCCTAAGTTACAGTTAGAAAGAGATGACTTTTTGAAGAGAAAGTAAAGGGTTAAAAAACGTGACATTTTGAAGAGAAAGTAAAGGGTTAAAAAACGTTTCAGATCTGATTTTTTTTCCCTCGGAAATTATGAAGATAGAAACTTATTATTTTTTAAATTAAAAAAATCATTGTTGGATTGGATGAAATTAAGAAAATGATGCTGATTTTAACTTTTAATGTTTTTAGAGAGGAAGTAACAGAGGTCGTGTAAGAGCAACATATTTAAGTTTAAACAATGTTATAGTGTTCAAACCTGAATGTGAAAATATGTCTCAAATAAGCAACAATTTAGAGTTAGATATAACTAAATATGGTTATGACAAGGTATTTATAGTTAATTAGTTAAGCTAACTTGTTATAGCTTACTATATATAATTGTAAAAATGCACTTGTTGTATTAAGTTATGTATTAGAGAGTGTGAAAGTATCTTAGTCAATTAACCAAGAAATGATTCATCGATTTGGAGGAAAGAAGATTTACAGAGAGAAAGGAGATTGTCAGATAAAGCTAGTATTGTTATATTCTCAATAGTGGTAGATACTAGTTAGGAGGTTACAATTGGAGTGACCTTAATCTTGTAATTTGATACTCATAATGAATTGTTTTGTTTATTTATATGTGACGTAGGTCTCAAGTAATTGAGATTGAACATGTATATCTTGGTGTTGCACTTGCTCTTATCTTTGTTTGATTTCATTTTATATTGATCTTTAAAATTGCAGTTTAGCAGAAAAGGAGAACATTTTCCGTTTCAGTTATGCAGAACCAAGAACATTATTCGTTTCAGTTTTACAGAAACTAAGAACATTCTTCGTTTTTTCTGAACGTTCTCCGTTTTCTATTTTATTTGTTTCTGTTTAGATCTTTGTTGGTTGTTCTTTGTTGCAAATCTCATTATTTGAGCTGTAAGTACAATGTCAGAATTATGCAGAGCTTTCTGCATAATATTGTATGTATAGTGTACTTGTGTCTTTGCTTACAACTCATCAATTTGTAGATCAATCTTGAGGTTGTTTTCCTCATTTGGACATTCAACTCGAGTTATGGGTTTCATCATTGATTTGAGCAGTCTTGATACTTTTTAATAGGTGGTTTAGATTGTGAAAAAATACATGTTTCAATTATGCCTTTAAACAAGAATTAAAACCAGAATGTTGTAAAAATAAGAACGTTCTTTGTTTTTGTTTTGTATTAATGCTCACGTTTAACAATTCTGACAGTTGTTGTGTGTCAAGTTTTTATGTTATGTATGTGTGTTATTGATGCAATGACTTTCAAGTTTGTAATTGCTTACTTTTAGCCATTAACTTTGGGGATTAGTCTTGTTTTTTATTCTAGATGCATTACTTTGCTTTTTGTTGATCTTATGCAAGGAATCTATCCAAAATTATATTGAGTATATAATTATATTCCTTAGTGATTTGCAATGTAAATTTGATGTATTTTTGTAGTCCAAATCGATCTTGAATTAAGGAAGATTTTGTTCTTTATAAACCATAATGTTCTTGGATTAATGTTGTCAAAATCAGAACATTCTTCGTTTTTTTAGACTATTGTCAAGAATGATCTTCGTTTTCATACTACTGTCCAGAATTATCTTCGTTTTTCATAATGATGTCAAGAATGTTCTTCGCTTTTTCTGTTAAATAACCAGAACATTCTTTGTTTCTCATATTTGATCTTGCTTCTTTCAAATGATCTTGTTTGTTTGATTATGCAATTCTTCTTACGTAAATAAAACTAAAGCGCAATCATTAGTAGATCATCATTCTTAAAACTTAATCATTTATTCTATAAAGTTTTTTGTCATTAAAATATACATAAAAAAAGTTTTTGCCTCAACAACAAGGTTTGTCTCCTAAAGAAATCATTCTAGGGCCTAAAGCAGAGTCCTAGATAGGGATGACAATAAAATTCGCATCTGCGGGTACCCACTCGAACCCGCTTGATTTGGGCGTGAAAAACCCGATTTAATTGGGTGCAGGTGCAGATTTTCTCCGACATTAAAATTCGGGGGCAGGAGTGGATTTGAGGGTGGTGATATCCACCCCGCACCCAACACCCGAACCCGCCCCGCAAATATTATTATTGTAATTTTTAAATTTTATATACATATTTAATATTTTTTTTAAATATCAAAAATTATAATTTTATTTCTATATAAAATATTTTTTTAATTTTATTATTGTTTAATAATTATAATTTTATTATAATAAATATGATTTTTAAATTTATAATTTTATATATATTAGTGGGTGTGGGTGCGGGTGCGAACAAGGAAACCCGAGACCCGTTGCGGGAGGAGATGAGTGCTTAAATTTTACACCCGCTATGAAACTGGGGCGGTGCGAGTTTTCCCCGATTAGTCAGGTGCGGGTGTGGAGGAGGCAAATCCGCCCCCGCCCCGCCTGCCATGCATAGTCCTAGACAATGGCACAAGAAAGTTTGATGATTTCATGATAAGGATTGGTTTCAAAAGATGCAGTTTTGATAGTTGTGTTTACATTCTGAAAGAGGAAGGTCAAGAACATTCTCCAACTCAAGAACGTTTTCCAAGGTATCAAGAAACTCAAGAACGTTCTCCAACTTATCAAGAAGGTCAAGAAAGTTCTCAAACTCAAGAACGTTCTCCAACTTATCAAGAAGGTCAAGAAAGTTCTCAAACTCAAGAACATTCTCCAACTTATCAGAAATGTCAAGGATGTTATCCAACTTACCTATGACTCTATGTGGATGATATTTTCCTTGCAAACTTGAGTAAAGACCATATTAAAAGGCTCAAATATGATCTTAGTAATGAGTTTGAGATGAAAGAACTTGAGAGGTCAAAAGGATATTAGGTATAGATTTAAAAAGGATAGAATGAAAGGAAAGTTATTTCTTTCATGAGATGTCTACGTGAAGAAAGTTGTCATTAAATTCAGAATGCATGAATCAAGACACGTTATTACTTCTTTATGACTTAATTTGAAATTGTTCATACAAGACTCACCTAAAGTGTGGTAAGTATCGTAAAAATTAATAAAGTATCATATGTAATATTATGATGAGAACTTTATAATGCTTTGAATGAGTTAGATTTTCATTCATTTGAAAATGGGATGCGTGTTTAAGGTTGTTGGGTTGCATCGTTTTGTTATTCTTTCAACCTTTTAAACTCTTGCATTTTTTCAATTTTTATTATTGTGATTTTCTTAGTGTTTATTGTGAGGGAATTGTACCTGCACCCCTACTTTTACCTCTCACCCCCCAATTTTTCATAAAGACCATTTTGTCGTTTTCTTATTTTGTATAAAATCATAAAAAAAAAAATTGTCACTCTATTTCTCACCCCTACTTTTGAAAATTACAAATATTTGAAATAATAAAAAGTTATTTTTTTTTTTTCAAAAGTTTTGATAAATTTGAAATTTTCGAAATTTAATTTTCCAGAAAACATCAAAATTTTCAAAAATTTTGATTAATTTCAAACTTTCGAAACGCTTTCAAATTTTCGAAACACATTTTGAAACTTTCAAATTTTCGAAACACATTTCAAAACTTTCAAACTTTCGAAGTAATTCAATTTCGAAAATTTCAAAAAATTCGAAACTTTTGAATGTTTCAATTTATAATTAAAATTTTATTTTAAAAAATAAATTTATAATATTATTATTAATTAAATTTATTATTATTTTTGAAATTAGGTATGAAATTTATTATTATTTATTAGTATTAATTTATTACTATAAATTTATTACTATTTATTACTATAAATTTATTACTATTTATTACTATTAAATTATTATTATTTATTATTAAAAAAATGTATTTCCGAACTTTCGTTCCCAAACTTTTAAAGTTTTATTGAAGACCAAACTTTCAAAATTTAATGTTTCGAAACTCCCATTTATTCGAAAGTTTTGCATTTACAAACTTTCATATTCTTTGAAAGTTTCTGGATTTCGAAACTTTCTTGTTGAACTAAAGTTTCAATATTTATGGGAAAAATATAATTCGAAAGTTTGATCATCATAGAAACTTTAAAAAATCTGGGGAAAAATCATTTCGAATATTTGAAAGTTTTGAGTTTTTTCTTGCTTTTTAATTTTAGAGGTTTCAAACTTTCGAAGTTTGTGTAGGGTCAAGTTCGAATATTTCAAAGTTTCGAAGGAAGTAGGTGGAAAAATAAAAGTGAATTTTTTTTTTGTGTATTTTTATAAATAAAACTAAAAGTAATATAGTATTTTTCATATGACTGTGGAGGTGGGAGGTAAAAGTTAGAGGTGCACGTACAATTCTCTTATTGTAATTTTAGTGTTAATCAATAAAACTATGTTAGGCTTTTCATTGTGATCTTAGTCTTCATCACAATTTTGGATTCACCCCTATTCTTAATATTTTGGATTTTAAGTATCCTATTATAATTTTGAATTTAAAAGCATCTTAAATTTGTTTTGTAGAGCGGAAGATTACATTAAAAATAAATAAACAAAAAGCAAAAGAAGTTTTCTTCGTTGTGACTTATTCAATATCTTTTCTATGTTGAACCATTATAAAGTGTAACTCATTTGAGACACTGAAAAGAAAAAAATAAAATAACAATGGAGGATTTTACAATTGGTCCTGCCATTGATTCCAAAAATAGGCGAATGATAATCGCTGCTACTTTGCTTTTGATGGCACCCTTTTTCGCAACAATGCTCCCCAGTATATCGCTCAAATTCCTTCACCTTCCTTTAGATCAATCATCAAACTCAACTATTTCATCTTCTATTGCTTTCTTTCTGATAAAAATGTTTTTTCTTTTATATATTTTTGGTTTTAATGAGTCAACACCAAAACTTACAAGTCAAGAACACTTATTCTACCATCAAATTATTATCTTTTATCAGGATCCACACTATTGTTGTTCCAAAATAAATGAAGCCCTGAAATTTACACGTATCCCTATAATTAATATAGTTCAAGTTATCAAACATTGAAGTATATTATATTATTATTGTTTAAAATTTAGTAAAGTAAACTTTTTTATTTAATCAGAAAGTTCATGTAATTTTTGTAGGGTGTGGAGTCAATCCACTATCCATTTTAAGGAGTCAGATATATAGTATGTCTATTTAAGATTTTTTTTAAAAATATTTTTATAATATTTTTATAATATTTTTAAAAGAGAATGTTAAAAATAAAGTTTCAAATAAAAATTTCGTTAAATAATTTATCTTAAAATATAATTTTAAGTATTTTAATTATTTTTTATAATTTTTTTTAATAATGAAACTTCAAAAAGTGATTAATTGATAGATATTTTTAATCATTTTTTGATTAATTGATTAATCATTTTTTATTAATTGATT